>JAPKLW010005485.1:0-18554 GCA_026898455.1 Plectranthus barbatus | reverse complement strand
AACGCAAAAGATCGGTACAGACACTACGGATTTACGGTAATCTCTCAGTCCACAATCTTGTATTAAATTCATAGGAGCATGCTAGGGTTTTGAGAAATTTAATTGTGAGCAATATCCATAGATCGATCCGGTTCAGTTTGGTTTTGGTGATTCGGTTCACGTTAAAACCCTACAGTTCGATAAGACCAAAGAACCCCGGGTAGTTCTTGGACCCAAGCCCCCTTCGCAGCTCCAAGCTTCTTCTTCAGGGAACCCACTATGGTCTTGTTTGTCGATTCTGCCAACCCATTGGCCTCCGGGTAATGAGGGGTCGAGAAGAGTAACTTGATCCCCATCCGAGCACAATAGTTTTTGAACCGATCACTTGAAAACTGCCTTCCATTATCTGTAATTATCTCCCTTTGTAGCCCAAAGCGGCAAATTAGGTTCTTCCATACGAACGTAATTACTTCGGTGTCTCAAATTCGAACCAGCGGTTCGGCCTCGACCCACATTGTGAATGAGTTCGTTGCCATTAAGATATACTGCCTGCCCCCAGTTCCCTTAGGTAACTTACCAACGATATCGAGCCCCCAACGATGAAATGGCCACACTGGTACATTTGCGTGCAAAAATTCCGCCTTCGAATGAGTGATCCCTGAGAACTTCTGGCAGGCCTAACATTTCATCACCAAATCCTTCGCGTCTTTCCTCAAAGTGGGCCAGAAGAACCCCATCATGATCAATCGATTGACAAGATTTCGAGGCCCCGCGTGATTTCCGCAATTGTCTGAATGCACCTCTTCCAACACTGCTCGAACTTCTGACTCTCCTACACATTTTAATAGCAGCCCCTCAAATGATCGCTTATAAAGCTCCCCATCTACGAGTACGAACCGAGAAGCTCGTCGAGCCAAGCGTACAGCCTCATCCTTTGCTTCAGGCAAAGATCCATCTCGTAGGTATTTGACGAACGGCTCCATCCATGATTGTGATCCATTCTCGACCGAGAACACTTTGTTGACGCCACTCGTCCCACCCTGTCCGTCCGTGGCTGCCCATAAAGCAGTGACTATGGGCACGAGCCTGGAACCTCCATATGACTTCAAGGCCGCAGCAAAACCTGCTAGTGCATCTGCATGGTCATTCTCCTCTCATGGTACGTATTCCAGTATGAATTCGTCGAACTCATCGATTTGCTTTTTTGCTACATCGTGGTAAGCTATCATCCGTGGATCCTTGGTCTGGAACTCTCCTCGAAATTGACCGACGACGAGCTTTGAGTCCGTCCTTACTCGCACCTTCCTGACCTTCATCGCCATCGCCAGACGCAAACCCGCGATAAGAGCCTCATATTCCGCCTCATTATTTGTAGCTTTGAACTCGAACCGAATGCCTCTCTCATAGATCTCCTGCTGTGGAGATACTAAAAGTATCGCTGCTCCGGCTCCACGCGCATTGCTCGAACCATGAACGAAGAGGTCCCATCATTCGTCGATCTCACGCCTCTTGAACACTTCTATCTCCGCCTGAAGGTGAAGCTCTGGTGTGAATTCGGCGATGAAATCCGCTAATATCTGGCTCTTTATTGTTGTCCTGGCAGCGAACTTTAACCCATACCCGCCTAGTTCGACGGACCACTTCATCATTCTCCCAGACAGAACTGGTTTGGCTAGGATGCTTTGAGTTGGGAAACTTGATACCACCGTAATCTCATGTCCCTCAAAATATGGTCGAAGCTTCCTCGAAGATATAACCAAAGCCAGGACCAGCTTCTCCAGCGGAGAGTAGCGTGTTTCAGTGTTGAGCAAGGATTTACTCACATAGTACACGGGATGCTGAGACAGGCCCTGAAGCCTTACCAACACACCGCTGACCGCATGTTTGGATACTGCCAAGTATAGCAGCAAGGGCTCTCCTTCATCCGGCTTAGCCATTACTGGGGGCGTGGTTAGATACTCCTTCAATTGCCTCAATGCCCCGTCGCACTCTTGAGTCCACTCGAAGCGCCTGGCTTTCCTCAACAGCTGAAAGAAATTGTTAGTCCGATCAGAATATCGTGCAACAAACTTGCTTACGGCGGCCAACTTTCCTATCATCCGTTGCAATTCCTTGGTGTTCGACGGCGGATCAAGGGCTTGGATGGCTTTGACTTGGTGTGGATCTGCTTCAATGCCCCTTCGACTCATGACGTAGCCTAGGAACCTTCCTGAGGATACGCCGAAGAGACACTTCGATGGATTTAACTTCATCTGGAACTTGTCCAGCATGTCAAACGCCTCTGCCAGGTGGATTAAATGGTCATCTCCTTCCTTGGATTTTACAAGCATGTCATCCACATAAACCTCCATCGTACTCCCTATCTGCCTTGCAAACATCCTATTCATCAACCTCTGATACGTAGACCCAGCATTTTTCAGTCCGAATGGCATCACTCGGTAGCAAAAGATGCCTCAGTCGGTGACGAAAGCCGTCTTTTCTTGATCCCTTTCATACATGGGTATTTGGTTGTACCCAGAAAAAGCATCCATGAAGGTCATCCGTTGGTGCCCTGCAGTCACGTCGACCAGCCGATCTATATGGGGTAGAGGAAAAGGATCCTTCGGACATGCCTTATTAAGGTCCGTATAATCTACACACACCCTATTCTTCCCATTTTTCTTTTTAACCACCACCACATTGGCTAGCCACTCAGGATACTGGACCTCCCTGACGAACCCCGCTTCTAATAACTTAGAAACCTCTTATGCTATTATCTCATTTCTTTCTGGTGCAAACCGTCTCCGCTTCTGGATCACAGGTTTCATGCTCGAATCCACTTGCAAATGGTGAGTGATTATTCTCGGGTCGATCCCCGGCATATCCATATGGCCGAACGCGAAGGTAGTTTGTTTCGACCGAAGGAACGCCTGTATCTTTTCCCGATCCACTACCGGGAGATTACGACCGACAAATGTAACCTTCGATGGGTCGGTCGGGTCGATCTGCACCTCATCCACTTCTTCAATCTGTTCAACCATTCCCACTGTTCGAAGGGTGACTGCATAGCAGTCTCTGGCCACGTGCTGCTCTCCATGAATAGCCCGAATACCCTATGGCGTAGGGAGCTTTACAACTTGGTGGAAGGATGATGGGACTGCCTCCAACTCATGTAACCATGGTCTTCCTACGATGGCATTGTAGGATGACTCGATATCCACCACCTGAAACTTCGTGGCGAGGTTGATCCCTTCTGCATAAATGGGCAACACAATCTCTCCTACTGGATCGAGCAGTTCGCCACTAAACCCGACGAGTTGTGTTCGAGATGTCTTGATCTCCTTCGGCGAGATTCTCATGCCATTCAGCGCCCCCATGAAGAGGAGGTTGGACGACGCCCCTGAATCCACTAATATCCTGCGTACACGGTAATTAGCAATTAACAACTCAATTACCAAGGCGTCGTTATGAGGACGACGAACCCCTTCGATATCCTTCAGCCCGAACTCGATCACTTCGGATGAAACGGGTCTTGGGTTACCCCATTCGACGGACCAGGCCTCGCAGCAGTATCGCTTGCGAGCATTGTTCAAACTTCCCGCCAGCTCGCATCCTCCATGAATCACATTCACAGTTCGTTGAACCTCGGGTGGCTTTGGGACAGGAACCTTATTGGCTCCAGTAGCGGGATTCCTTTTCTGCTCCTTGCCGTTTCTCTGCCATGTGTTTGATCTCCCTGAATCTGCCTGAAACTCCTTAAGGTGCCCTTGATCTAACAACCTCTGGATCTCCTGCAGGAAGTCCTGAAATTGGATCTTTGTGTGCCCGTAATTGTGATGGAAGGCATAGAATCATTGCCCAGTTTGCCCAACACTGAGCATCTTACGAGGCCATTCAACGACTTTTCACATCTTCTCCATTTCACGTATTACGACTATGGGATTAACATTTAATCAATAACTTGGGATTACATTGGTGGTACCTTGTGTGGCTGGGGTCTTTCGTACCGCATCCCTCACGTATGGCTGGAAGTGGGTTGCCAGGCGCGAACCTCCACCCTTCTCAAGTCGACTTGCTCCAGCTCCACTACCCTTTGAATCGATATTCTGCTCCTCAAATTCTCTTCGCAACTGTACTTCGGCATGGAGTCGGTGTGCTAGTACAAAAACTAGTACTTTTAGTTGTGGCATGATTACTCCCATTTTTGAGAAAATTGGTGTGGAGTTAACGGGTAATTTTGCTCCTGCGGTATATCTTGACACTCATTCTTTGCTTGCTGGGAGATTTCTTGTGCCTGATCCTCGGGGTAGTAGTTATTATTATAAGTTTGGGGAAAGGGTATTGGAACTTCCTTGTGATGGGTTGACAACTGTCGAAGATTTGGGGGATCACTCTAATTGGTTACTTGATTCCGATGATCACCAATCTTTTGTTGGAATTCTTTTGACTGATGGATCTTTCAGTTATCTGGCCGAGGTGAGAGCACGTGGTGAGTTGCCCGATGCCGGTCCAAGCACCCGAGCTCCCCCACAGCCCAGGCAGTCTTCGGCCACTGAATGGCAGCGGCAGATGATGACGATGCTCACTAGGACTACTGATACAATTGATTCTTTGTCTTCTTCTCTGCAGGGTTTGGATACGAGGTTGAATTCTTTACATGATGATTTTGCCACTTTTCAGGAGGGTTACATGGTGGATCAAGCCGCCATTGCATCGAGGTTCGATGGTAGTGACCGGAATGTGGAGATCTGCAGGAGGATGTTCGCGAGCTCCATCGCTGAGTGCCAGATCCGTATTATCGCCGTCCTCGGCAACCACCAGCAAATCAGGGAGAGTGAGAGCACACCGGGTACCTTTTTACAAACTTAGTCTCACTTGACTAAGTTTGGGGGGAGTGGTCGGTATCCCGGTGCCCTCTTCTGGTTCACTCTCTCATCTCTATCTCTATCTTTAGTTTAGTTTAGTTTAGTAGAATTTGAATGATTTGGACATTCGATTTGGTTGTATAACAATGTTGATTTACCTCTACTTTGGATTGTGGATCTTGGATGTTGAAATTGATTGGCTTTCGTTTCTATTGAATGTTTTGATGAATCATGGTGAGCTTGCATGTGTTTAATTCTTTCTATTTGGTTTTGGTATGTGGATGAATAATGGTATGGAATGAATGGTGGTGCTATTAGATTAATGAGTAAATTTTTGTGGAAGTTTGGTTTGTGGTAAGATGGTGGACATGAGAGCTTTATTGGTTTTATTATGCTCAAATTGTTTGGTGGTGTTGTATTCTTGTTTAGTAGGTGCAAATAAGGAATGGAGAGCGGTGATCGTGTCTACCGATGGGTAACGCTTTCTATCGTTCCTCTTACCATTTAGTTTTAAATTGAATTGTGTTGGCATGTAGAATTTTAGTTAGGTTGTTGTGTGCTTGTTGTGTGTGCATGATGAACCCAAATGAGAATTGGAGATTGGAATCATGATTTACTTTGTAAGGCTAAATTTGCTTTAACCAATGATAGGGCATAATCTAGTTGTTAAGGCATGCTGGAATTGAACTTTTGAATTGCCGAGTTTTGTGCGGGATTAATGTTTGGGACTTGACAAAAGCCATGAGAATTTGAGCTTTGATATTGTCATATTCTTTTTGATTGTGAGTGGCAAGTTTGAGAGTACAAAATCTAGAACTTGAATATATTCTCTATCTATTGGGCATGAGTTTGGTAACTAAAAAATGATCTTAGGCCATCGATTCTTAGTTCTTCCTTTCACTTTGGAAGTATAAGGTGGTTGATATCATAATTTTACCATTCATACCTTTGTTTCCCGTGATTGTGCTTAAATGGAGAATTTTCTTCGAAAATATTAGGACAAAATTTGGGGGGAATGAGCGTATGAGGGTGAATACGGAGATGAGAGTTGAGATGGGAATCAATTGGTATCTTGAGTTGTAATGATTGAGGCAATGAAAGTATTGATTGTGGGGTTGATTTGAATCCTAGAAAAATTGGTACCAACAAAAATTTGGGTACTTAGAAAAAAAAAAGAGAAAGAAAGAAAAGAGAAAAGAAAAAAAAAAAGAAAAGCACCATGAAAAGAAAGAAAAATGTTGGTGCTAGAAAAATGAAAAAAGAAAGAAAAGAAAAAAAAGATATATTTGAGAATTGTGATTGGAAAAGCCTCAAGGTTAGAAGTGGATTGAAGAGAATAAGTTTTGGGATTTTGGAATATGGAGAAGTTCGTCACTTTAGCCAAAAAAACACTTACCTTTTAGTAAGCCACATTATAACCAAAAAAAAAAATAAAGACCTTTTTGATTTTAGAAGCCAACTCATTGTAGTATAGTGGTGAGAATGGTTTCAAGCCTATGGAAATTGTGCTCGATATCTTGTGAATGAGTGAATTCATCAATCCCTAAACTCGTAAGGGAGTGCTTTCATTTCTTTATCCAATGTTGATGAGTGGTTTGAGTCGTTTGCATTAACCATGTCTCAAAGTTAGGTGATAATCTCGTTCGATAAGAGCATGCCAAGATGACTACGATGAGCTATGAGGTTGTTTGATGAAGTTTATTGATTGCTTTACTTTGTTTTGATTGAGGACAATCAAAGGTTCAAGTTTGGGGGATTATGATATTTGTGTAAAATGACTTATTTTTCGATGTGTGAGCGTGCATGTTTGTGGCCATTTTACCCTCATATCATATGTTTTCGTTGTTCTTTTGTCTTGTTTTCATGTTTGAAATGATGTAGGATACGTTTTGAGCATAATACAACGTATTTTGGGAAGTTTTGGAGGAAAATCGCCCGAGTTTGGAGTCCGAGGAGGTTAGGCTCGCCCGAGCGGAACGAAAGGATGGTTTCGGAAGCTTGGAGGATTTGCTCGGCCGAGTGAAGCAGGCTCGGCCGAGCTGAGCCGGGCAGAGGCTTCGCTCGACCGAGCCTGGCTGACAGAGAGTAGGCTCGGTCGAGCGGTTCTGGCTCGGATGAGCCAGAACGTGTTTTCTCAGGTTTTGTCGTTCCCAGGATGGCTCGGGCAAGCCGTGTTTGGCTCGGGCGATCCGAGGCCCTGCTAGCTCGTCTATAAAAGGGGGAAAATTAATTAAATGAAGAACTTTTTGCCAAATTGAAAAATAACCGTCACTAACTTCCCTCTAGATTCATCTCTGTTGGGATTATATACTGAAAGCATATATGATTAAGTGTTTTGTACACTGGTCTTCATATATGTTGCCGTAACAATACTCGCTGTCTGATAGAACAAACATACAACGAACCATAATATCCTATTATCTCGCCTATAGGGATGATCATATGGTGTGTAGGAGATCACAGAGGATCATATGAATCGTTTGACCTAGCGAGATATAAACAGTATCACAGCTAAGACGGTCCCTGGATAGGCTGTCGGTCTAAGCTGCGGCACATCGGTTCATAAGTGGGCTTATCCTAGCTACTTGATGTGTCGGTACATTGTTATGTATTGATGGGATCAACAGTGGGATGTGCCATTCACATTGACATACGAATGAGCCAGATCCCTAACATACTTCCTATGATCTTAAACCTAACTGAAGGATAAGGGGCACACACAGATTGACCACACTTTGATTTACCGGGGTGGCGAGTCTTACATGTACTCTAATACTTGTATTTTGGGTGTTGGTAATTTGTGTGTGGCCTGCTTAGTCTGGACGTTTTGGTAAGCATATCCGTTTCAGGATGGTGACATTCCCTGAGGAGCTCACAAGGTTCATTATGCTAAACCCTGCAGGTTGAATTATTTAATTCAGGCATAAGTGAAAAGGAGTGAGTGGTGTAACTCAGGAAATAAGAGATTAATTAATTGTGGCTAATTGTCATAGGCCAAATTAATTAATGAATGTCTAAAACCTTAAATATGTGGATCATGTTAGTTTGGTGCAACCCGTTCCTAATAACATGGTAATAAATGGGCGAGTCAGCATTATTACCGTGGTGAAGGTTAAAACAATGTTTTATTAATTAATTATGTTCTGGGTTGAACAAGGAAGGATTAATTAATAAAGAGGGCCCACTTTATTATTTGCATCTGATCCCTGGTCTGGCCCATTAACTGCTCAGAGCCCATTAGGGTTAGGGTTTCTCAAAACCCTAGCACTATATAAAGCCCTTCTCTCTATCAGATCACTAGAATGTTGAAAAAACTAGGGTTTTTCAGTATAATTTGAGAGAGGGGGCGACGGCTGATCTGTGGGAGAAACTGATCGATTTCTCCAGATCTCAGATCCAACTTGGTGGATAATCCTCATCAGATTTCCAAGGAGCAAGGGAACAGATCAGAAGATCAGATCTGTAGGAACAACCACTCATAGCCGGCGTCCAGATCCAGATCCAAGATCCAGATCTATTTCATCGTTGTTATTCTCCGATCTGTCCTGTAGATCGAACGGTGAAATCAGGTATTCTCTAGATCCATCCTTTACAATTAATATTGTAGGAGCATGCATAGGATTCGCATGGTTTATTTAATTAAAATTTATTCCTGGTATCCTAAGAACGATCCTTGGCAAAAAATTCATAATGGCAACTCGTGTTGTCCATCGTAGACTCAAACCCTACAATCTCTACACCTCCTTCCCCACTTGAATCAAGGAGAACCAAGGATCATTCCATCAACTTGGTGACAATTGAAGAGGGGGATTAGGTGGATTGGATTCAACGAAGACAATCCTAGAAGATCAATTTTGACCTTGAAGCTTTGTAATGTCAATTCTTATCTTTCAACTTGTATTGCTTCGAATTCAAGGTATGAGGAGCTAAATTCCTAAGTGAGTGTTGTAATATGGATATTGAGATGGATTGAACCTTCTATGTTTGTTTACTTTTCTATGAAGTCTTGATTTGCACTTGAGCTTGTTCATACCTATTAGATGTAGGTAATAGCCAATCTATAGGTAGTTGATGTGACCGTTGCAGCTAATACGCGGATGGAAATGCCGTGATAAGTGCATAATCATATAGTGTTAGTTCCAATCCATGTGCGGAGCTAGGATTATAGGGCAATAATCGACGGTCGATTTGTAGTGAGTTAGGGATCGATAACGTAGCTGTTTGAGATTTCTAATTTCATCTACGGACAATTCACCGGTACAAAGGGGATTGACTAGGATCGTGTCGATTGCTCAGCTTCATAGGAATTAAAATCGTTTACAACATAGCTCGGTTAAATTTGGCTCAATTGAAGTTTACAAACACTCACTTCATTCTAAGATTGTTGGACTTGTTACTCTAATCTACCCAAACCTTTGATAAAAGTAATTGATTGGTGAATTAAGCAAATTGTTGAATGTTTGATTGTATGCAAATTGTAGTGTAGTTTGCAATTCATAGCTAGATAGATAAAGAAAACCAACGACTATTGTATTGCCTAGCTATTGATGCATCTTCTTACGAGTAGATAGTTTCCACTAGAGCGAATAGAAAAGATCTTAGATTGATAATTTGACGTGAGAATTGTGTGTCACTTCACACGACGGTCACGTTTTTGGCGCCGTTGCCGGGGAATCTTTTAGTAGGTTTTGTGGAATTATTGAAAGTTGAAGTGTGGTATGCTAGGTGTTTAAGGAAATGCTTGTGTGAATATTCTTACTAACATTGTTTTGTTGTTCTTTGTGTTTGTTTGTTTTTGTTGAATTGTTTACTTGTAATTGGTTTTGTGGATTTTTCCTAGGTAGTTTATGATCACTTGATCAAAGGCTAGAGAGCTTGAGGCAAGGAAACTACAAGAAAGAAGAGCAAATATTCAAATTGATTTTGAGATGGCTAATCATGGGGAAGACACGGTTAGGATAGAAGAGTTGGAAAGGCAACTCGAGTTGATGAAGGCCATGATCAATGAGAGGAATGGTCCGAGGAGACCATTACAAAATCTTTTTAGACCTCAAGGTGAACCGTTAATGGGAGGTTTTCGGTTATGAGTAAATGCTACGCAATTTGAGATAAAGCCATAGTTGGTCCAAATGATACAAAACAACCAATTTGGGGGGCACTTAACCGAGGATCCAAATGTTCATATTTCTCAATTTTTGGAGATTACGGATACTATAAAGATCAATCAAGTGCCTCAAGATCAAATATGGTTGCGGTTATTCTCATTCTCTTTGAGAGATGGTGCTAGGAATTGGTTTGAAGGCTTGGACAAATCAAATATTGTCACTTGGGAAGAGTTGAGAGAGAAGTTTCTATTCAAGTTTTTTTCCACCAAGTTTGACTTTGAAAAGAAGAGCTGATATCACATCGTTTGGGCAAAGATACGATGAAGCTCTATACGAAGCATGGGATAGGTTCCGAGAGCTTCTACGAAAATGCCCAAGACATGGACTTTCTCGGAGTCAACAGATTTGCCAATTCTACGGGGGATTAAACTATGAACCGAAAGTGATGTTAGATGCTTCATTGGGAGGAGCATTTATTGACCTTGAAGAGGAAGAAGCTTGGAGGACCATTGAGAAAATGGCTTAGAATAGTTTCCATTGGCCTAAGGAACGCAAGGACTATCGACCGGTTAAGTCGGTAAATGAGGCTAAGGAGAGTGAAGAGTTCAAAGAGCAAATTGCGCTCATGCAAAAGAAGCTTGATGCGTTATCTACATCGGGAAATAGAAATGAGGATATGATGGTAGTTCGGCATGAAGAGTCGCATCCGGAAAGTTTGAATTTTGTGAATCAAAAAATGGGGTTCAACGCTAGTCCCCAATACAATCTAGGGGCGGCAATCTTCAACCCGACACGACAACCCGACACGAACCTAACACGAAAAAAATGGGTTGGGTCAACCCATATAATTTTCGGGTCAGTTTCAGGTCAACCCGCCCAACCCATTTAACTTTCAGGTCGGGTTCGGGTCAATCTCAGGTTGACCCGCGAACCCATTTGACCCACCAATAATATTAATTATTATTATTTTTATTTCTGAAATATAATTAAATAAGAATTTAACAAATAAAATATAGCCTAAAACCAAAATTTTTAAATAGTTAATACAATTTTTTAATTTTTAAAATAATTAACACAATTTTTTAATTTTTAAATTAATTAACATATTTTTTTTTAATTTTTAAAATAATTAAACAGGTCATTTCGGGTCAGTTTTGGGTCGACACGAAAATAAACAGGTCGGGTTCGGGTTGAGATTTCTGACCCGCGAAAATATACGGGTCGGGTTCGGGTTGGCGTGTCACTTGTTATTATCAGGTCACAACCCGACCCGCCAACACGAACCCGACCCATTTGCCACCCCTAATACAATCCACAGGGGAACATGTACTATCATCCGTCCAACCATTTTCACCCAAATTTTTCCTATGCTAATCCAAACAACGCTCTTAATTACAAATTGAAGGGGGAGGTAGTAGCCAAGGATATGATGGGGGAAATAATAGGTATGCAAACCAAGAACCGAGGAGGAATTTTAATGGGGAAATGGATAAGAGATTTGAGAAGTACGATGGCATGTTTGCCGAAATCCAACTTCAAATTTCCTCGATTGCAAAACAACTAAGTGGGAAGCACCAAGCTGGGAAGTTTCCGAGTGATACGGAAGTGGTGCAAAAGAAAGGTTGTAACATGGTAGAAGGTGAAAGTAGGATGGAGGAACACTTGGAAGTGATGACCCCTAAGATTGAAATGGGGGAAGTAGAAGAAGAGTCAAAAGTAGACATTGAAGAAGAAAAGGAAGTTGAGGTAGAAATTGAGAACAAAAAACCGGAGAAGGATGAGCAAACTAAGAACGTGAGTTTCTTTGATTACGTGAAGAAAGGTGACATTGAAATGCCTTTACCGGAGGAGATAGAAAGGGTACCTATGTTGGATAAGTTAGTTGGAGGAGGAGAGATCTTGAATAGTGGTACTTGTGAGCTTGGAGAAAGGAATATAGCTAGTAAGAAAGAAGATCCCGGAGGTTTCATAGTAGGATGTAAGATTGGAGATAAATGTATTGAGAAGGCATTGTACGATTCCGGAGCGAGTGTCAACCTTATGTCATGGGACTTGTATAAGGAGTTGGAGGTTGGGAACCTTAAACCTACAAGTCAAGTGCTATAATTGGCTAATCATACTTTGTTTTGCCCAAAAGGGGTGGTTGAAGATGTACATGTTGAAGTGTTGACGTTTACTTTCCCGGGAGATTTTCTTGTAGTCGACATGAAGAATAAGGGGGTATACAACTAATATTTGGGAGGCCATTTTTGCACACGACCGATGCTTTGTTTGACATGAAACATGGTGAACTTACATTTCGTTGTTGTGGCAAGGAAGTAGTGTTTTCTTTACCTCCGAAGAATGTGGATGCAAGTGAAGTTGAGAAAGTTGGGAAAAAGAAAAGGATGAAGGATGTGCTTGATCCAGGTTTAAAACTTATGAGTGAGGAGAATGAAGTCTAAAAAGATCTGGAGGATAAAGAAGAACTTATCAAATTCGTATGAAGAAAGCTCGAGTGAATACGGATCCACCACGAAGTGCAAGAAGGAAACTTCTTTTCCCAGAGGAACATGTGATCATTGACAGAGGTATGAGTTCCGGTTCCACACCATTCGACAATGATTGAGATGAGGTATGATCGTCGAGCTTTCGACGTTAAACAAGCGCTTATTGGGAGGCAACCCAATCTTTTAAAATTTGTTCTTTTGCATAGTTGAATAATGGTTAGGTTTATGATTTTTGTGGGAATAATATGTTTGTTGTTTTGAAGGATTCTTAATTGTTTTGTTGCTAAAATTTCGTATGAAGAGTGTGTGTTTGAAGGTTTGGAAAGGATGGAAGGCTACATGATCGAGAAGATGTTGAAAAAAGGGCGAAAAATTGGTGAAAGTAGGGGTAGCTCGGCCGAGCGGTGCAGGCTTGGCCGAGCTGGGTCGTAAGCCTTGGACAGGGGCCTCGCTCGGTCGAGCGAGGCAGGCTAGGCCGAGCCCAAGCGTGCCAGCAGCCCCCGCGTGGATAGACTCCTCGCTCGGCCGAGCCATCTGGCACTCGGCCGAGCCACGCGCATTTTTATAAGCTTGATCGAGCAATTGCTCGACCCATTTGCATCTCGGTCGAAATTTCTCTTCTAAAATTTTCTCCCATACTTTTGTGCATTGAATTGTTCTTATCTCACCCTTCAATTTCTTTTATGGCTAGCAAACGAGCAAGGGGTGAGGGTTCTTCTTCAAGTGGACGCCCGAAAGGATTTGATGATGAAGAGTTTACCAAATACAAGAAATTGGTGAAGCGACAAGTTGTTGGCACAAAGTATATTTGCCGGGAGACGTTGAATGCATTGAAACTAAAGGAAGATGTTTGGAGTCTACTCAAAGGAACTGGTGGAAGAAGTTGCTCAAGGCAAATTGGCCCGGAGATATGGATCTGTCAAGGGAGTTCTTGGCCTCAATCACTGTCATGAAAGGTGCAGGGGGAATTCCATTGTCTATGAAGTTCAAAATCCGAGGTAAAGAGTATTTCTATCAACGTGCTCAAATTGATGAGATTTTTGGATGTGATCCTGAGTCTGTTTTTGTGCATGAGAATGTGAGATTAGGCGATTTTTGGGAGGAAATTTTGGGTATTCCATCGGAGGATCATTTCAATATTAAGAATTGTCGTGCTACTGCAATTAGGAATCCAGTTATTAGGTACATTCATAAATTTGTTGGTGGTTCTGTCTGTGGGAGGTATGAGTCCAGTAATATGATTACGCCGGAATTGTCTATGTTGTATGCGTCGATGAATGGTATTCATTTCTCTTTGGGGGCTATGCTTATAGATGCATGGAGTCGGGGTGCTAGTACAAAAACTAGTACTTTTAGTTGTGGCATGATTACTCCCATTTTTGAGAAAATTGGTGTGGAGTTAACGGGTAATTTTGCTCCTCCGGTATATCTTGACACTCATTCTTTGCTTGCTGGGAGATTTCTTGTGCCTGATCCTCGGGGTAGTAGTTATTATTATAAGTTTGAGGAAAGAGTATTGGAACTCCCTTGTGATGGGTTGACTACTGTCGAAGATTTGGGGGATCACTCTAATTGGTTACTTGATTCCGATGATCACCAATCTTTTGTTGGAATTCTTTCGACTGATGGATCTTTCAGTTCTCTGGCCGAAGTGAGTGCACGTGGTGAGTTGCCCGATGCCGGTCCAAGCACCCGAGCTCCCCCACAGCCCAGGAAGTCTTCGGCCACTGAATGGCAGCGGTAGATGATGACGATGCTCACTAGGACTACTGATACAATTGATTCTTTGTCTTCTTCTCTGCAGTGTTTGGATACGAGGTTGAATTCTTTACATGATGATTTTGCCACATTTCGGGAGGGTTACATGGTGGATCAAGCCGCCATTGCATCGAGGTTCGATGGTAGTGACCGGAATGTGGAGATCTGCAGGAGGATGTTCGTGAGCTCCATCGCCGAGTGCCAGTTCCGTATTATCGTCATCCTCGGCAACCACCAGCAAATCAGGGAGAATGAGAGCACACCGAGTACCATTTAACAAACTTAGTCTCACTTGAATAAGTTTGGGGGGATTGGTCGGTATCCCGGTGCCCTCTTCTGGTTCACTCTCTCATCTCTATCTATATCTTTAGTTTAGTTTAGTTTAGTTGAATTTGAATGATTTGGATATTCGATTTGGTTGTATAACAATGTTGATTTACCTTTACTTTGGATTGTGGATCTTGGATGTTGAAATTGATTGTGTTGGGAAAATTATCTAAGTTTCCCTTCCCCAGTTGATAGCTTAGATCTTTGATTTGGTGTTTAAGTGTTTTGGTGGATCAAATCCTAAGTCCAACCAGCGTCAGTTTGTCTCTAGAATAGCTCTAGTCTCAAATGTAAAGTCCTGTTTAGGTCTTTTGAGTTGTAAGTCATAGCTGATCAAGACTCATGCTGGCTACTGTTCACCAGCATGAGATGTGCTTACCAGTTGAGAGAAGTCTCACCAGCAAAGGCGACTGACAAAGACTCATGCTGACACTGTTCATCAGCATGGAGTAGAGCTATTGACTGGTTACTGTTCACCAATTGGGAAGATTTCACCAGCAGGAGGCTGAGAAATCTTACCAGCAGAATATGTGTTCTGGCTGACACTATTCACCAGCGGTGAAGCCACCAGTCACGGGAGATTCCAAGAGATAACATCAGACGAATTGGTAGACCTTGATTGTGCTAAGGAAAGTCACCAGCAGAGACTGCCAGCACAAGATCACCAGAATGATCTACCAGTCGGATGTTACCAGCAGAATTCAAGATTCACTCTCCCAGTATCTTAGAGACAAAAAGAAGATTCGTCTGAGGAATAAGCTGACAAAGTATGACTCAAGGGAGGATACCTTAAAGTCTATCAGTTCAAGACACCAGTTCCGATTCCTCGTACTGACGAATAGTGCCGTTCTGACATAAAGAGATCTATGTCAGATAAAGTGGACAAAAGCATGGCGCTTTCCGGAAATTCCTACCTGCCGCCGTCAGAAGGACATGCGAGGACAGAGACTTTTCCGGATGTGTCCAAACGGCTAGTAGATTTGAATGGGATCCCTCGTCTATAAATACCTGGGATCCATCAACATTCAATACTCTTCACCTACCGAAAGACTGAAATTTATTACGCTCAAGCAAGTAAAAGCATACAACTTTCGAGGCCTTTCTAAAGGCTATCTGTGTGTTGATTTATTCAAACACGAGACTCCAAGCTTCCAGCTTGTGAGTTATTGATCTCTTTGGTGCTCTTTCTCTCTCTGAGGAAGTTCACAGCAGTTCTAGAGCCAGCCAGCTCTTGAGCTATTACGGGGAGTTTGCCGTAAAGGAGTCACGTTCTTGGGAGAACTCAACACCCAACCAGTCAGAGGAGGAGGTTGAAGTGACGTGCTCGCACTCCATCCATCTGACGAGAGCTAAAGAAGGACAAGGACCGGGAGCGGTTGATCCAGTGGACTGGTAGACGGGGCATCTACCAGCTGGAGATAGATCGTAGGAACTTTGTACCTGATTGCTCTTATAGTGAATTTCCAGTGAGACGACTGGAGAGTGGACGTAGATCAGTTGATCGAACCACTATAAAAATCCTTTTGTCTTTATCAGCTTTCTGCATTTTCATACTGATTTGAAACCCAGCACTCAAGTGCTGGTGTATATCTGAAAACTGATATAACTTGTGCAAACTCAGACTTAAAATATTCTAAGTGTTGAGCTACCAGCTGACCAGCCAGTTGCCAGTCAGCTGAGTACTCACTGTCAGTTGACTTACCAGCTGACAAGGTCCCAGTCAGCTGAGTAACCAGCAGAGCGTAAGAAACGAACTAACACATTTTCCGCTGCCAAGTTATACCCTGATATCCGGGACCAACAAGTGGTATCAGAGCGGACGGTTCTTACAGACCGTTCGTATCTGAGTCGCTTAGGACCGTGATCCGCGTTTCCTTGCGCTCTCTTTTTGTTTGTCTGTTTGTTTAGCTCAGGTACATCAAGATGAATAATCCGAAGCTACTCGACTACGGGACTGTGAAGCATGATATATGGCGAAAGAGGTCGCTCATCTCTCTAAAGAGCATCCATCCAGAGATGAAAGATGTGCTAGAGACAGGGCCGATTGAGATCACCAAGATTCAGCACCAGCTAGGAGATCGTCCAGCTGCTGTGATCCCAAAGCCCCAAGACGAATGGACTACTGAGGACAGGAAGCGGAATCAGTTGGATTCCATTGCTCACGAGCTGATCCTGACTTCTCTTCCTAAGTCGCTGATGGAGGAAGCCCTCCAGTTTGATAATGCCAAGGGAGTATGGGATTATCTTGATAGTCTATGTCAAGAAACTGACCAAATGAAACGCAACAAATTGCAGGTTGCAGTGGACAAATATGAGTCCTTCCAGATGCTGACTGGAGAAACCATCAAGGAGATGGAGGCGAGATTCAACGCCATTGTCAGCGAGCTGAAGTCTCTGGGCAGAGAGTACGACAATGCTGATCTTAACTCGAAGATCCTGTCCAAGATGCCTAAAGAAGATTGGTTCGTGAAGACCACAGCTCTGAAGGAGAAGGACTTGTCCAAAATAACTCCCAAGGAGGTATTTGCTCAATTGCAGGCACACGAGTGGGATATCCAGATGGTGAACAAGAATGAGGCCATCAGGAACATGGGATCCCCCAGCGTTAAAGCTCAAGACGAAGCTTACTTCGTCAAGAAGGACTTCAAGTGGAAGCACAAGAAGCCCCTCCATGCTGACAGACCTGCTGCCCAGCACAATCAGCCGAAGGAGATCCAGTCCGCATCAGGATCTCATTCCAAAGACAGCGAGAGCTCTATCGCTGACCTTGAGCAACAGATGAAGAGACTGGCAGTTCTCTTGGAGAAAGCCAAGTCCAAGCAGGGAGTATCTCTGAGCTCAACTGACGGAAAATTCGTCAAGAGAGCTCCCCGTGCTTGCTACCAATGCCAATCCCCTGATCACTTAAAGTTTGAATGTCCACAGGTGGACAAAACTGAGAGGGAAAGGCTGAAGAAGCTCTTTGAAGAGCGTGCTTCCAAGGCTGTTGCCAAAGCCATGCTGACCAGGACGGAGGTGCCTGACATACCCGATCATGATGATGGGGAGTTTGAGTCAGATGGAGAGTCAGAAGAAGAAGCTCTCCTGGCATTTATGGCAGCTCTCGGAGAAGAGCTAGCTGAAGAAAATGCTGACAATGAGGAAGAACTGGCACTTGCTGCTGATAATGAGGTACAATCAGTTCCTCAATTGCATATCATGCCAGTACAAATCATAGACGATTCTGAGTCGCATTGCTCCGACTCAGAAGACGTCACTTTAGATGTTCTTCAGCATGAATTTTTAAAATTTTATGAAATGAAAAATGTTTTGGCTGGTGAAAATGCTTCGCTGAAAGGTCAAATTACTGTTTTGACCAGTGAGATTGAAAAATCGAGGTCCATCAGCGAAGAGCTAGCAAGTTTGAAAAAGGCTCATTCTGAATTGCTCCAAGATTTCCAAATTGCAAAAACTGAACGAGATAACTTTCACAATCTCGTTCTGGAGCAAGAAAACAAAATCAATTTTCTAAATAAAGGCTCGAAAGACTTAGAAGCAGCTCTAAGTCATTGGAGAAAGCCTTCTGATAAATCCGGGTTGGGATTTACAAAAGATTTGAGCATAAATCAACCCGAACAAATCAGTACTCATAAGGGTAAGGGCAAACTGGTAAATGCATCAGCACCAGCTGGTAGTACCAGTCAGTCCCGAGTGGCTGATCAGCATAGGAACCATAAGTCCAGATACATAGGTGAGTCATCAAGACAAAATCCTCAACTGGCAAGATCCTCTGCTGACAGGACGCCAGCATACCAGAAGACGCAGTCTAAGCCGAAATATTCTAAGGCAAGGAAGTTAGCGTCAGCTGCCAGTGGAATCCGACAGCCAGCACCAGCTGTCCAGAGATTCCACGCCCAACCTTACAAGTATGCCAGTTGCCAGCATACTTACAAGGGGTTCCAGTCTCAGCGAAACACTGAGAGAAGGACATTTCCCGATAGGAGGAATACCTATCAGAGGCCTGAGCCCAATTAAAACCTTTTCTCAAGGGCTGGGAAGGCTAATCATCGTGG
>JAPKLW010005484.1:0-20866 GCA_026898455.1 Plectranthus barbatus | reverse complement strand
GCAACTCCCAACCCAACTCTCATCTCCGTATTCACCCTCATACACTCATTCCCCCAAAATATGTCCTATAATTTGAAGAAAATTCACCATTAAGCTCAATCACGGAAATCAAGGGTATGAAGGGCAAAATTATAATATCACCACCTTATACTCCCGAAGTAAAGGTAGGGCTAAGAATCGATGGCCTAAGATCATTTTTTAGTTACCAAACCCACATCAAATAGATAGAGAATATATTCAAGTTCTAGATCTTGTGCTGTCAACCTTGCCACTCACAATCGAAATAGATATGACAATATCAAGGCTCAAATTTCACGGCTTTTGTCAAGTCCTAGGCTTTAACCTCGCACAAAACTCGGCAATTCAAAAGTTAAACTTGAACATGCATCGAAAACTAGATTCCGCCCTATCATTGGTCAAAGTAGACATCAAACTCCACTAAGTAAATCATGATTCAAACCTCAAGTTTAGTTCGGGTTCATCACGCACACACAAGCACACAACATCCTAAACACAATCTACATTCCAAAACACAATTTAATGAATCTAATTGGTAGAAAGAACGATAGAAAGCGTTACCCATCGGCACACACGATCAAACCGCTCTCCACGCCTTATTTGTACCTACTAAAACAACACAAACACCACCAACAATTGAGCATAAACAAGGCAATAAAGCTCTCATAACCACCAACTTCCACAAACCAATATTCAACAAAAATAAGACCATATCCACCATTTCCACCATTCATTCCAAACCATTCACATATCCACACACCAAAAGCCAAATAGAAAGAATTAACCACATGCAAGCTTGCCAAAATATTCATCCATTCATCATAACAAAAATTATCACAATCATCATTCACATCATCATTCAAATTCAAAGTAGGAGTAGATCATAAGTACAACCATATCGAATCAAAATATCCAAATTCAACTAAACTACACTAATCTAGAAAGCGTCATAAAGATAGAGAGATAGAGAAGAGAATGAACCAGAGCACCAACTACCGACACTTCCCCCCAAACTTAGTCAAGTGAGACTAAGTTTGTAAAAAGGTAGTCGGTGTGTCATTGCTCAACCCTATCCTGCTGCTGCTGTTGGCATTCTCTGCGGGACTGGTACGGAATGGGGACTCGCCGCTGCAACTCCCTCACGTCCTCCTGAATAGAGTCAACTCGCCTATCAAGGCCATCAAAGCGAGAAGTCATGGAGGCGTCAAGACCCTGCAAGGAAGAAGACAAAGACTCTATAGAAGCATTAGTATGCTGCAACATAGAGTACATCCTTTGCTGCCAATCGGTCGACGGAGTCTGCCCAGACTGAGGATGTGCACTAGTGCTCGGACCACCCTCCCTCAACTGCTGCCATTCTGCCTCGGAAAGATGTCGGAGGGTTGTAAAATACCGATCAGGAGATAGCACTCCGACCACATCCTTGTGGTCCTCGGTATCCAGCAGCCGGTTGGATCTATCAGACAGATCCGCTACTGTAGTCCACTCCGGTCTAGGCAGCAAAATGGCCAAGTTCCCAAATTTGTAATAAGTCAAATTCCTATGACCGGGAACCAAAAATCGGCCAGCTAGCAATGAGCTAGAATCCAAAAACAAAGGAGGAGCAGTAGGACCAGACAATTCAACACCAATATCCTCAAAAATAGGAGTAAGCATCCCACAAGTAAAAGTACGAGTATTGGTGTTAGCAGCACGACTCCAAGCATCCATTAACATAGCCCCCAAAGAGAATTGAATTCCATTCATCAAAGCATATAACATATGAAGCTCTGGAGTAATCACATTGCTAGACTCGTACCTCACACAAACAGAACTGCCAACAAACTTATGAATATATCTAATAACAGGATTCTTAATCGATGTAGCTCTACATTCTTTGATATTAAACTTCCTATCCAAAGTAACACCAGTAATAGATACCCAAAACTCCCCAAGACTCACACTCTCATGCACAAAAATTGACTCTGGATCACTACCAAAAATTTCATCAATCTTAGCTTTCTGGTAGAAATATTCCGTACCTTTAAGCTTGAATTTCATAGACAAAGGGATACCTCCAATGCCTTTCATGACTGTAACTGAGGCGAAGAACTCCCTGGCTAACTCCATATAGCCCGGCCATTTGGCATGAAGCAACTTCTTCCACCCAATTCCGGTAAGGAGGCTCCACACGTCGTCCTTCAATTTGAGTGCCTTCAACGTCTCACGGCACACGTATTTTGTGCCTACAACTTGCCGCGTTGCCAAATTTTTGAATTTCTCAAATTCGTCATCATCAAATTTCTTCGGGCGTCCGCTTGAAGAAGAAGACTCCCCCCTTGCTCTTTTGCTTGCCATGAGAAGAAATAAGATGTGAGATAAGCACAATTGAAAGCAACAAAGTATGGGAGAAAATTTGGGAAGAGAAATTTCGACCGATTGGTGGATGGGGCGAGCAATTGCTCGATCACGCTACTTATATCTGCGCGTGGCTCGGTCGAGCGCCAGATGGCTCGACCGAGTAGAGACTCTGTCCGCACACACACGCCCTGGCACGCCATGGCTCGGCCGAGCCTGCACACGCTCGGCCGAGCGAAGTCTCTGTCCCAGACCCTCGATTCGGCTCGGCCGAGCCTGCACTTGCTCGGCCGAGCAGCCTTGATCTCCCCCATTTTCCGCTTTTCTCCGACAATTTCCACGAACCTTCGGCCTTCCATCCTGCCTACTCTTCACTCACAATGTTAGCTAAACTTGTAAATCCACACACAACTAAGAATCCTTAAATTATAAACAACAAGCAACATTAATAAACCTAAATCAATAACAACATTATTCAAAAGCATGAAAAACACAAAGTTTAAACGTTGGGTTGCCTCCTAACAAGCGCTTGTTTAACGTCGAAAGCTCGACGACCATACCTCAAGTCAATCATGATCCCAAGGTGCAGATCCAGAACTCATACCTCTATCAAGCACGACATCATCTTCCGGAAAAAATAACTTCCTCCGTGCACTACACGGTGGATCCGGCTCAACTCTAGCTTTCTTTGTCCGTATTTGCTCGTCTCTATCAAAATCTCCCGGATCATCTTTTTCATCATCCTCATATTCCTTGAAGTCTAATCCTGGATCAAGCTCATCCTTCAATCTTTTCTTCCTCTCAACTCTTCCCTCGTCAACTTCATGCAAATTCTTTTGGGGTAAGGCAAAAACGACTTCCTTTCCCCACACCGGAAAGTAAGCTCCCCTTGTTTCATGTCAAAAAGTGCATCGGCTGTACTTAAGAAAGGCCTCCCAAAGATTAATTGAATACCACCTTTATTTTTCATGTCTACCACTAGAAAATCTCCGGGAAATGTGAATGTCAACACATCCACATGCACATCTTCAACAACTCCACGTGGACAAAAGAGAGCTTGATTGGCAAGTTGCAAAACTTGATTAGTGGGTTTAAGGTGTCCAACCTCCAATTCTTTGTATAGGTCCCAAGACATAATGTTCACACTAGCACCGGAATCACACAAAGCTTTCTCAACCTTCACATCTCCAATTTGACAACCTATTACAAAACCGCCCGGATCATCCTTTTTGCTAGCAATGTTCTTCTCTTCATATTCATGATTTTCCGGTTCATGTGGTTCCCCATCCAAAGGTATCTCAACACCAACAAGTTTATCTAGCATGGGAACTCGTTCAATTTCATAAGGAAGTGGCATCTCTATGTCTCCCTTCCTTACATAATCAAAGAAATTCACCTTCTCCACATGTTCCTCTTTCTCATTTCCTACACTCTCTTCCTTCAACTCTTTTCCATCTTCCTTGATTTCAACACTTTCTACTTTCGGAGTCTTGACCTCCAATTTCTCATCAAGCCTCTCTTCATCTTCAATCATATTACAACCTTTCTTTTGAACGGTTTCCGTGTCGCTTGGAAATTTCCCAGCTTGATGCCTTCCACTTAATTGTTTAGCAATCGACGAAATTTGCAGCTGGATTTCCGCGAACATCCCATCATATTTCTCGAACCTCTTATCAATCTCCTCATTAGGATTTCTTCTTGGCTCTTGATTCACATATCTACTTCATCCCCCTGAATATCCCCCTTGACTACTACCTCCTTCCAATTGCATCGGAGGATTTAGAGCGTTATTCGGATTTGCATAGGAGAAATTTGGGTGGAAACGGTTGGACGGATTATAATACATGTTTCCTTGAGGATTGTATTGAGGACGGTTGTTGTACCCCATCCTTTGATTGACGAAATTGACATTCTCCGAACAAACATTATCATGCTTGAGTATCATCATCTCCTCTCGTCCACTTCCCGAAGTAGATAGCTTATCTAGCTTCCTTTGCATAAGTGCGAGTTGTTCCTTAAAATCTTCCGTCTCATAAGCATCATTGACCGACTTTACCGGTCTATAATCCTTCCTTTCCCTTGGCCATTGGAAACTATTTTCGGCCATCTTTTCAATTGTCTTCCAAGCATCCTCTTCTTCTTGATCAAGAAACGCACCTCCCGAAGAAGCATCCATCATAACCTTCGTATCATAATTCAAACCTCCGTAGAATTGGCAGATTTGTTGACTCTTAGAAAGACCATGGCGTGGGCACTTCCGTAGGAGCTCTCGGAACCTATCCCATGCCTCATATAGAGGTTCATCGTATCTTTGTCCAAATGTAGTAATATCTGCCCTTCTCTTCAAGGTTAAACTCGGTGGAAAAAATTTGAAGAGGAACTTCTCCCTTTACTCTTCCCATGTGGCTATATTTGTCTTGTCTAGACCCTCAAACCAATGCCTTGCCGAATCCCTCAATGAAAACGTGAATAATCGCAGCCGAATTAAGTCTTGAGGAACTTGATTGATCTTAATGGTATCCGTGATTTCTAAAAATCGGGATATGTGCACATTCGGATCTTCGGTAGCATGTCCTCCAAACTGATTATTTTGTATCATTTGAACCAATTGAGGCTTAATTTCAAACTGCATGGCATTTACTCCAAGTCGGAAACCACCGGTCAACGGCTCTCCTTGAGGTCGAAAAAGATTTTGGAGTGGTCTACGAGGACCATTCCTCTCATTGAGCAATGCCTTCATCAACTCAATTTGCCTTTCTAACTCTCCAATCCTCATTGCATCTTCCCCCGGATTAGCCATGTCCAAATCAATCTCTATACTTTCTTGTCTTTGTTGTGCTTTCCTTTCCAAGAGTTCACGAGCCTTAGACCTCGTGATCATATACAACCTACACCTCACAAAAATTCCAATTACCAAACAAGCAACCAAATCAAACAAACCAAAGATCTACTATCAAACACAAGCTACAAACAAAACTATTCACACAAGCAATATAACAAACACCTAGCCTACAAGCTTCACTTTTCCCCCAATATCTAGCAACCTACTAAATGAAGTCCCCGGCAACGGCGCCAAAACTTGATGCGGTAAAAGTTCAATCACAATAAACTCTCAACCACACCCAAGAATAAAATATCAATCCGAGTTCTTCTCGCTTCGCCTACTAGAATACCGAGCTACTCAAGTGAAGTCTTATAGCTAAGCATGATTTCATCGTTGAGTAATTTCTAATCATCTAAACATGCAATTCAAATCTATGCTATCAATATAGGAAATACACGAATTTAAACAACAAAATTTAATCGAACAATCCTTCTCAATATGGTAAACCAAGACAATCACAATACTCAAGCTAGGAAGATAGGATGTTGAATTGAGTAGAGATACAATCAAATTTGGTTAATCATTGTTGCAAACATTATTTAATTCCTAGGAGATTGAGCAATCGACCCTACACTCGATAGCCCCTTATCACGTCGAGCTACCGGTTGATGATCTAGAACTAGCAAACAGTCACATTATTTAGCCCTAGACCACTCCAAATGGTTCGTCAATTATTGCCCTACGACCTAGCACCGCACAGGGATTGGAACTAAAATCGTATGAATTAACACTAATCACGACGATTCCGCCCGCGTGTTGGCTGCAGCGTTCACGTCAACTACCTCCTAAGTTGGCTATTACCTACACCTAAGAGGTAAGGAACAAGCTCTAGTGAAATCCAAACTCTCAAAGGAAAGTAAACAAACAATTCTCATACCAAATTCTCATGCATCCTTCCTCAAATCAACATCCAAAACGGTTTAGAACTTCATACCTTTCAATTGTGCAAATACAATTTGGAATACAATGAACTTCATTACAATTTGAAAGTAGAAATAAGATTCTTCCCCAATTTGGATTGGTTGACTTGATCCACCGCCTTCAATCTTCAATCTCTTACAAGTATTGATGAATTTAACTCCTAGAAGCTCTAGGACTAAGATGAATTTGAAATGGAAAAAATAGAATCTAGGGAGAAATCTATTTTCGTATGTGAAAAGTGACAAAAAGCTCCTCAAATAACCGCTCAGTCCTCTTTTATATGCAAGCAATCAGGCCCTCGGATCGCCCGGTCGAAGTTTGGCTCGCCCGGGCCACCAAAAACTGCCAGAAACCGTCAAAAAACAACTTGGCTCGGCCGATCGAAACATGGCTCGACCGAGCCAAGTCCCAGCCCGAACTCGCTCGACCGGTCCTGCACAAGCTCGACCGGTCGAGCTCTCTGAACCAACTCAGTAGCTTCGCTCGGCCGGTCCTGCCTTGGCTCGGCTGGTCGAGCTCTCTGAAGTCCCGCTCAGCCGATCCTGCCCACGCTCGGCCGGTCGAGCTCTCCAAACTCCAAAACCTTGCGATTTTCCTCCAAAACTCCACCAAATATGCTTGTTTATGCCAAAAACCTATCCTACACAAGTCAAACACACAAAACACGGAAACACAAACAAAATACGACAAAAATATATGATACGGGAGTAAAATAGCCACAAACAAACATGTTCACATATCAAAATACGGGTCATTTTACGCACGTATCATAACCCCCAAACTTAAACCTTTGATTGTCCTCAATCAAAACAAAGCAAAGTAATTAATCTACCTCATCAAACAACCTCATAGCTCATCATAGTCATCTTAGCATGCTCTTATCAAACGAGATTATCACCTAACTTTGTGACACGGTTAATGCCAACGACTCAAATCACTCATCAACATTGGAAAAAGAAATGAAAGCACTCCCTTACGTGTTTGGGGTATGAAGAGTTCTCTCATGCACAAGATATCGAGCACAATTTCCATAGGCTTGAAACAATTCTCACCACTATACTACAACGAGTTAGCTCCTAAAATCACAAAGGTCTTTGTTTTTTGTTATAACGTGGCTTACTAGAAGGTAGGTGGTTTTGGGCCAAAGTGACTAAACTTCTCAATTTCCCAAAACCCCCAAACTTATTTTCTTCAATCCACTTCTAACCTCGAGGCTTTTCAATCACAACTCTCATATATTTTTCCTTCTTTTTCTTTTCTTTTCTTTCTTTTCTTTCTCATTCTCTTTTTCTAGCACCCTCAATTTTTTCATGGGGCTATTCATTTTCTTCTCTCTTTTCCTTTCTCTTTTTTTTTCTCTTTCTTTCATTCGAAGTACCAAAAATTTTGTTGATACCCCTTTTTTCAAGGATTCACATCAATCCATACTCAAAACATTTATTGCCTCAACAATCACAACTCCAAGATACCAAGCAACTCCCAACCCAACTCTCATCTCCGTATTCACCCTCATACACTCCATATGTGCATAAGGATCCTCAGTAGCCCTTCCTCCGAATTGATTTTGTTGGACCATTTGCACCAATCCGGTCTTCAGCTCGAAATTGTTGGCATTGATGCCAATCCTGAAGTCTGTCTCCCTGAACCGAGGTTTATACCGGTTGTGCATGGCCTCCTCTTCTTCCTCATCGTCAGACTCCCCTGGCGGATCCTGGTTGTCATCCTCTCCATTGTCGGGATTGTCATCGAACAGTGGGTTATGGCGCATATCCCTTCTATTTAGATTATTCCTCTCGAGGTCTCTCTCCAGGTTGAACTGTTGGATCTGTGCCCTCATAGCTTGAACTTCCTGGAGAAGCACAGCTTGCTCCTCTGCAGTTAGCATTGGTGGTTGCGGTTGAATAATTGGTGGTTGTTCGTCCATTGCTTGACTGCTTGAGCCTTCCTGAGCATGCTTATTCTTTCGGATCTTTCTGCAAGTGGCTTCAATATCCGGGTGATAATATAGCGGGTCCTTTCCTCTGGCTCGCGTACTCATGCACTACCTGTACAGCAAAGGAGGTAGTGAGGTAAAACTGAAAATAAAACGAAACAAACTGAAATAAACAACTGAAATTCTGAAAAAGGAATACGGCGTCGATCGACGTGGGTGTCACGTCGATCGACGTGAATGACAAAAATACGGAAATTCAGAGAAAAGTACAAAAATTACAGCCTAAATCAGTATTTCAATCACAGATTTAATAGTAAGATTATTTCTATTCATTCCCCGGCAACGGCGCTAATTTGATCACTGTAATTTCTACAGATTAATTATAGAAATAGTGGCAAATAAATTTGTAAACCCTAAAGTTATCGATCCAGGGGAATGAAGCAACGAAAAACCTTAAGTACTAAATCATAAGTTCCCAAAATACTGGTCAGGAAAATCAATTAAAAAGTTTTGGTTGTTTTGAAAATCGCAATACTTGCTAATGAAAATTAAACAGGAAATTAAAAGGCTTTTGGATTCAGGTAAGAAGAGCACAGATTCCAGGGATATCTACCTATCAAGTATGACATGGATGAATGAATTGATTAATTCCCAATTTTAATTCCTCTTCGTAGTGAAAATTCAGAAAAATATTATGAACTTCTTTGTTTGACAATTGATAAAGTAGATTAATTAATTACCTATCTCCGCTCGGTCTCAAGATAAATTAACTAACTCCAAAGATCTACAGATTTATCCCTACAATCGATCTCCTTCAGTTACGACAAGAAATCAGATTATATTGTGAAAATCTCTTTCCATTGAAAACTATCACAGTTACGTCTCAAGTAATCAACTAGATAATCCTAAGATGTGGCCAGCAAATCGAGATTATGAATAAGCACAGATTTCACAAACTACGAAGGGAAAGGGAAAATAATTCAATTAATCAAACATGTATACATTGATAATTCGAAACCCTAGAATCTGAGGAAGAGATTAGTTACACATATTCAAAGTAATATCCATCATAGAAAGATAAAACCTGAATTGCATAAAAACTTGGGTCTGGATGTCTTCCCACCAAAATATGTCTTCAAACATAAACCTAAAAACTCTTGGAATCTCTAAAATCTGAAATCTGGAATGAAGCATGCTTAAAATTCGATTTTACAAGGTTATATATAGAGGTGGAGGTGTATCATATCAAATCTAGGGCTAAAGATATGAATAAATCCGATTTTTATCAGATTTCCGCTCTAGCAGACTCGCTCGCGTCGATCGTGGCTGATCCACGTCGATCAACGTGGCTTCCTGGTCGGCATCGATCGATGCTGATTGGCGTCTGTCGACGCAGCATCTCGCCCCTTCTGCGCGGTCTAATGGTTTTGGCCATAACTTCCTCCTCCAAACTCCGATTGACCCGATTCCAGTTGCGTTGGAGAGCTAACTCAAAGCATCATCCATTGCCATGCGCCAATAGCCTGAATAACTCTTGTGGAAAAACTCTTCACTGCTACTCTTACACGTCACTTCTTTCGGAACGGTTTTCTCGTGAGTTTAGGCTTAAAAACCTGCACAGATACCAAAATACGCCTAGTACCACCTAATATTGATTCATGCATACATTATATATATATATATAAACTCAATAAATCTACATAAAATAGTAGGAAAATATTATAGATAAGTGAGTGAAATAATGAGCTTATCAGGCAGATGGAAAGATCACGGCTTTTAAAGCCAGGCTGGTGGCAAAGGGTTATAGTCAGAAAGAGGGCATTGACTATGAAGAAACCTTTACACCCGTAGCCATGCTCAAATCCATCCGGATACTCCTTGCCATAGCTGCGCATATGGACCTCGAGATCTTGCAGATGGATGTCAAAACCACTTTTCTGAACGGTTACCATCCGATGAGCGGCCTCCTGAATTTGTGCATTCTCCTGAGCAATTCGGGCCTATGCTTCCTGAGTATCCTTAACTATTTTCTGAATATCAACATCCAGGAATTTGGCCAACTGTACATCCTTGTAATCAATCTCGAGGGCTGCACGTTCAGTAGCCTTTGCCGCTATTCGAGCCTTGAGTCTCTCTGCTCGCTGAACTTCATATTCCAACTGGCGTTTCCTGTAATCTACAGCAGCTCTTGCCTGACGTTTCGACAGCTCAATTCTGGCATCAGAATACCCATCAGGTACAAAGGTGGACTTGGGTAAGCTTGTAGTCTGTGTGAGAGACCGGTGTTCTCGGATGGCTTGAAGTCTGCACATCACTTGTTTATCTGAGAACTGTTTCATTCCGGGAACTTGATCGATCCAGTCGAAACACCATCGTTCCTCACACCTCCAGAAGTTTAATCCCTTTGCTGCGATGATCAACATCCTTTCCTCGAAACAGAGTTGATACATGATATAATCAAACTTCTTCCAGCGGCAAAATTCTTCAGCTATCAAACGTCCTTCTGGGGTTGATTCATCCAACTCAGTGTGGAATAAATCTTCAATGGCTCTTTCTATTTCGGATTGAACAAAGAATTCTATTTCCTCGACCATAGGTGCCAGATCTGAATTGGGCAATTCTTCAGGATAGACCTTTGCACACCACTGACCAATTATTCGTAGCTGATAACGAGGTCCTGGTAGTCCATTGAGAGGTACTCGAAGAGAAGTATCCGATCCAGATGATACTTTCCTCAGGTATTTGGCATTGAATATTTCCTTAGATTCTTCATCAGAATCAGATTCAGAAATGCAGGAGGACTCAGGTTCAATGCGTGGAGAATCATGCCCTCCAACGAATGGTGGTTCTTGGAGTGTCCCAACATCTGGTTGCTCCTCTATCGGATTATCACTTGAGATGATTGTAGCAAATTGATCACCAAAATGTGTTTCCTCCGGATGATCTGCTATCATGCTCTGTTCTGGGTTGTCTTCAGTTGCATCTGGATTGATGATTGAGACAACTTGTTCTTCAGTACTTCGAACTCCACTCGATCCTGCTCCATCTTCTAAGCGCTCTGATGGAATGAAATTGTCAGGTTCTCCTGCAGGATGGCTGGATTGATTGAAATTGTTAGGTGACTCCAACAGTTTTGTAAACTCTTCATCAGATATTTCTTCGTCATCAGCAACTATCTTCTTATCAGATGAAGGATTGATAGTTGGCTCCTCTTCTGATTGAGCTTTCATCTTTCCTTTCTTCGCAGCCTCATTTGCTAATTGATGAAGTTCAGCAGCAGGATCTTCATTTGCATCCTTCAAAGTCATATCTGCTGAGGGCTCTTCTGTTGGACTCTCCTCCACTCTACTAGTTTCTTCTGCTCTGCTAGCTTCTTCTGCTCTGCTAGCCTCATCTGTTCTGCTAGCCTCTTCTGCTCTGCTAGCTTCTTCTGCTCTGCTAGCCTCTTCTGCATGCTTTTCAGCAGCGTTTACTTCTGCAGCAGAATCCTTTGACAATTTTCTAGATTTCTTTTTACCCATACGTTTTTCATGAGCTTGTCTTACTTTGTCAAACTCCTGATCACGAGCATCAAATATCATTTTTTGTCTCATCTTCTTGAACTGTTTCTTTTCAAGCTCTTTTTGCTGAGCATTTCTCTTTCTCTTGGTTGTTTTGATTTCTTGCAAGCGCTCCTTTAAGCATCTGGAAGATAATGGAGTATGGCCATCATCTGCATGCTTCTTCTCTGCTCTATCTTCAGCAGACTTCTTTCCCTTCTCAGGAACCTCGGATTCCTCCTTATCCGATGCAAGGACCAATTTCCTCCTTGTCTTCTTTCTTGCTTGCTTCTCGGGGGAAGTGATATTTGACCTCTTCTTTGATGGAATGAGTAAGGCCATTGTCCCAAGAACTAAGGAAAGTTGTTCGGCCTCTCTTTCGGTCATGATCCCATTAATCTGCTCCACGGGAAGATTTCCTAACTTCTCGATTTCTTCAAGGTTTGTGAAACAATACTCTGTTTCAGCATTCGTTCTTAGCAATGCTATTTATTCTTCAGTCATCGGAATGGATGGTTGGAGTATCTGAACTGCTAGACTCGCTTAATCAGGTTCCTCAGGAGAGGTTGGTTTATCCTTGTCCACATTGGATTTCCCTTTCAGCTTTCGAGGATTTCTAGCATTGACCGGCTTAGGCTCTTTTCTTGTTATTGGAATGTAGTCTGTGGAAAGAGGTGCTACTCCACGATCTACTCCTGTGTTAGTGAACAATATTTCCAAGAATTTACTAATCTTCAACCCAAAGTTCACATTTGATAAGAATGTTCCATCTATCTCCATATGTGCATTCTTCTTGGCATGCTCTGCCCACCGCTGAAATATGAATTCAGCCCAATTTCCCTTAATATTGTCGTTCAATGCCATCATCACGGTATATTTCTTAACAGAAAGCTCCGAATAAGAACCAGCATCGCACTGGAGCATCTTTATCACTATCTCTGCAAGCAGTTTGTACTCCTCTGACAATGTGTTGATGGGAGTGGCAACCTTAAACGTACTTGCTTGCCCTTTCTCTCCTGTCTTTTTCCAAAGGTTCCAACGCCTTTCCATTTCAGCAACATCATTCACCTTATATTGAGAAATCTTGGCTCCATAGTTTCTAAGTCCAAAAGTTCTAGATAGTAATTCAGCGTTTACTTCCACAATGTTCCCATACACAAATGTCTTAAACGACTTCTGATCATCACTTATGACAGCTCTAGCATAAAATTCAGAGACCATATGCGGATGAAATTGATCAGGTTCAGCAGAGAGATACTTTACCAGTAACTCGGAATCAAGAAGATTTAAGATCCATTTGGGAAAGTGCTTGATGGCGAAGGGCATGTACAGGATTCTGTCTTTCATGATCTGTGCCACTCGTCTCTGCTCCACCGAGTGATTGGATAGTTTCTTCCATCTGGCCAGATGCACTAATTTGCTGTAGGGAATGGATTCATCAATGTCTTCCTTCTTCTCAATCCCAGTAAAACCGGGTGCATGTCGCACATGCAGGGTTGAACTCGCAATGGGTTGTTGAAATTGGAGTGTTTCTGAGTTCTCTGATGGCGATGATTCTGTGTTCTGAGAACGGTTTGACTCTTGATTTGGAGAAGTTGGAGAAGTTTGGTTCGAAGCCATGGGTGGGAATTTTAGTGAGGCTGAGGGGTTTTGAGAGGGTTTTGCAAGGATAAGAGACGAAGGGTTTCAGAAAAGAGATTTGAAATCAGAAAAGTGATAGAGGAGGTGAAATCTGAAATATGAGAGGGAATTGACGGTGAGGATTGCTTCCGTTTTAATTTCAATCAACGGCTGGGGTAGGTAGTCAGATCGTGTGAGTATGCACGTTCTCCGGAACTTGAGTGCTGGTGACGTGGCACAACCTAATTCGTCGCCACCATCTGCGCACATTAAATGTATCTCTTTATGAAAAGCAATCTCCCGCGTCTGATTGAAATCTTCAGCAGCCAGAATTAGTAGGATTGATCAGGAACTACCACGTATTCCAAAACATCGCCATATTTCAACATATAAAATTCATTCTCCTCCATTGCATTTCATGCATGATCGTAATCAATTCCGATTTGACCTTTACTTTAATGGATTACTTCACTCCTCAGGGCAACCGTTCGAATTCCTAGATGAGCAGTAATCATAAGTATCACTATAAATAGTATGATCTTGTGATTCGTTTGATACGGCTTCTTGCGACCTTTGCTTCTCTTCTCTTTTTCTCATTCAAAAGAAAACTTGTCTCCAAGAAAAAATATGGAACCAGCCCATACACTCTTCATTCCGCGACACAGAATCCTTTGTGATTCTGGTTTATATGAAGAACATGAATCTGAATATCATGTGGCAGAGATGACTATGTCAAGTCTTCATGCCAGTGGAGTGGGCAGATTTGTGTCTCTCACTCCCCATTCGTTCCATAGGGAACATCTTCAGCATTTTATTCGATCGAGTGAACCCGTTGGAGACTCCATTGTTGGTGTCTTCAGGAACCAATTGGTGAGATGGACGGCTGACACTTTTGCCTCAGAGGTCGGCTTGCCGAGGGGTCTGATTCCCGTCATGGGTTATCGCAACGAGGAGATAGCCCCTGAGTGGACGTCCTGGATGAAATGAGAGCTTCCCCAGAGTTTGATTTCTCTCCAACTCCCTCAGCATATCACTTGCAATCTTGGTACAAGGTCTTGTTCGAAATTGTCTGTGGCATGATCGTCGGAGAAAATCCTGATGATATGATTTTCTCTCGCGAGATCTGGAAGGCCATGATGGCGATTGACGATCGGGCGGAGGTCGACTGGGCGACCTTCGTCTTTCAGAGAGTGCGGCGAAGTGTCCAGCAGTTCCCCCATCTTCATCTCGCCTATGGGATGCCATTAAGTTGGCTGCTAGAGCGGAGATTTCAGGATCTCACTCTAGGTCCCTCGAACCTTCGGGGGGTAGATTTTTATCCATTTATGTCGTTGCCACCCTTCTGATGTGGTTGTACCTTCTTTTCATGTACATAATTTTGTAAATCCATATATAAAATGATATATATTTCATTCCGAGCAATCTTGTATATGCTAACTTGATATCAGTTGTCTGCTTGATAATAACCTTGTAACAAACAGACCTCATAATAAAATCCACATTAACTCTGCTAAGTGGAACTCTGCTAAGGTCCTAGCAGATGATTTTTGAGCAGAGCTATTTACTTTGCTGAATATGTAGCAGAGACTGCGTTTACAAATATCTAGCAGACTGCTAAACTTTAGATGCAAGATCTAACAATCGGGAGACTCCTGGCAGATAGATCAACGGTCTTGAATGCGTGAGTCCTTTCATGCGTCGGTTACTTTTCCAAGAAACACTTGACTGTTCTGACGTGGCATCTGTCAAATCGTCACAGCCGTATGTGTATTCAACATATAGTAGATGACCATTAACTATCTTTGACTGAATCGAATCGATTCTCAAGAGGATTCTCCTGTATTCATCGTCTTATATCCCGAGATATGAACCATCGTTGCTTCTTATCATTGCTTCAATTTGTCATAAGTAAAGAGTTACGACTTTTCCCTTTATAAATAGCCCTCTTGTGACGATCCTTATCACCACAAGTGTCCCTATCTGAACTCTTTTTCACCGCTACTCTCCAAAAAAAATCTTCAAAAGAATGGATTCGCCAGGTCAAACTCTGGAATTGCGCCGTAACCAGATTCTTCATGAATCTGGATTGTATTCCCTGTATGATAACGATTACATCGTGGCGGAGACGGTGATGTCAAAACTCAACCGAAGTGGGTTGACCCAATTTGTCACGGCCACACCACGATCTTTCCAAGGTGATATTCTCCGGGAGTTTATCGAGGGCTGCTCTGTGGAGGAAGAAGTCATTTATGGTTCCTTCCGCGGCAAACTAGTCTGTTGGTCACCAGACTTCTTTTCTCGACGATTCGGCCATCCCAGAGGTCCTGGGTCAGTGTTAAGCTACCGTTTGACAGAAGTAGCCCCTGAATGGTCATCGTGGCAGAGGTGGAGACGATCGCCGCTGTCAGAATTTTCTCTTTCTGTTTCAGCATATGATCTACAGACTCCTTACTGGGTGCTCTTCCGCATTGCTCACAACATGTTGATGGGAGAAAACCTTGATGAAACTTCCTTCTCAAAGGAGACATGGCAGATCATGATGTCCATTGATGATGAGGTCGAGGTTGATTGGGCAAAATACATCTTTGACAGCGTTCGAGACTGTGTCCAATATTACCCTTTTGTGCCTCTGCTGAATGGAATGCAGCTCAGTTGGTTGCTGGACCAGAGCCTTCCTCGGATAGCTGAAGGACGATCAAACCTCCTGGATACGGACTTCTTCCCGTTTAAGCCTCGTTCTCCCTAGAATAGAAAGCATATTGTTGTTTTTCTGTTTTCTCATCATCCTTTGTAATGACATCTTTCGGTAAGTGAAATGAAAAGATGTATGAAATATGCATAACTTTATGTTTTTAGCCTCCAATATGACGTCTGCTGAAAGATCAGCAACCGTTGTCTTCTTAGCATTCTTTGCATTTTCACTTCCAGAATAGTTAACGATGCCTTCATGAAATCCAAGAAGTCCAGAAAGAATAAGAGTAACATCTTATTCATCCACAACATTGTCCAATTCCATAAGACCCAGTTTAATACATAATTCTTTAAATCTGGTTTCTGGAAGTGGTTTTGTGAGTATATCTGCTATCTGATCATTGGTGCATATATAGCGAACATCGATTTCTTTCTTCTCCTGATGATCTCGTATGAAGTGATGACGGATATCGATATGCTTGGTCCTAGAGTGGTGGACAGGATTCTTTGTGATGCACATGGCACTATTGTTGTCGCAGTAGATAGGCACACCTTCGGGAGAGATCCCGTAATCTTGCAATTGTTGCCTTAACTAGAGAATTTGCGAACAGCAGCTAGCAGCATCCACATACTCTGCTTCAGTGGTGGAGGTAGCAACAGAGTGCTGCTTTTTGCTGAACCAGCTAATGAGCTTGTGTCCCAGAAATTGACACGTGCCACTCGTGCTTTTCCTATCGATCTTGCATCCTCCAAAATCAGAGTCCGAATATCCACTCAGAGCAAGACCATCTTCTCTAGGATACCAAATTCCTAGGCCTTCTGTGCACTTCAAGTAGCGCACAATCCGCTTAGCAGTGTCTAGATGCGCCTTCTTAGGATTTGCTTGATATCTAGCACACAATCCAACGGCATAGGATATGTCAGGTCTGCTGGCGGTGAGATATAGAAGTGAACCTATAATTCCTCTGTAAAGAGTAGGATTCACATCGCCTTCTTCTTTCTCAAGTGCGGCTATACATGTCGTACTTATAGGAATTCGCAGGCTCTTCGTCTTTTCTGGGCAATATTTCGCAATCAAATCGCGAGTATATTTCTTCTGATGAATGAAAATCCCATCTCTAGATTGTTGAACTTGTAATCCGAGAAAGTATGACATCTTTCCCATCATGCTCATCTGGAAGTTGCTGGTCATGAGCTCTGAAAACTTGTCACACAATCCTTGATTTCTAGAGCCAAAAATAATGTCATCAACGTATATTTGCACCAGTAAAATATCTCCTTCATCTTCAATGCGAAAGAGAGTCTGATCAATCCTCCCTTTCTGAAAACCATTCTTCAACAAGAATTTGGATAGAGTTTCATACCAAGCCCTCGGTGCTTGTTTCAATCCATAGAGAGCCTTCTTGAGTCTGTATACTTGATTGCCATGCTCGAACCCTGGTGGTTGCTCGACATAGACTTCCTCCTTCAGTTCACCATTTAAAAAGGCACTTTTTACATCCATTTGCATAACGTCGAACTCATGATGAGCAGCGTACGCAAGAAATAAGCGAATGGCCTCCAACCTTGCTACAGGAGCAAATGTTTCGTCATAATCTATTCCTTCGCATTGTCTATAGCCTTTAGCTACGAGTCTCGCCTTATTTTTGACAACCGTGCCAGACTCGTCTTTCTTGTTTTTGAACACCCATTTTGTGCCAATAACACTTTGATGTTCAGGTCTGTCTACCAGCTCCCACACATTGTTTCGTGTGAATTCTACAAGTTCTTCATGCATAGCATTCACCCAATCCGGATCTAGTAGAGCCTCTTCGATCTTTTTGGGTTCTTCGTTGGAGATGTAGCAAGCTAGCATAGCGTTGCCTTGTCTTGTCACTATGGGATCATTGACATCTCCTATGATGTCTTCAAGAGGATGGGCACGCAACCATGTTGGTCTGACTGGTCTGACCACATTTCCTTCTCCTGCGAGGCCATCATCTTGTACATTGTTCTCCATAGCACCCTCCTGGTGCTCAGCATCTGGAATGACTTCAACCGGAATAACTGCTGCAGGATTTCCTGGAACGGAAGCTTCTTCAGCAACTCTTTCAGCAACTGGAATCTCAGCAGCGCCTCTGCCAAAATCTTCGTGAGTAACCATCCCTTCCCCAAAAGGAATGTCCTTAGCAGTCTCCTCCTCTTCATCATCAAGTACCTCTAGAATAACTAATTCAATTATGGTGTTTGTAGGTTTGGCCTCAGCATGATCATTAGCATCACTGGCCTGGTCAGCAGTTTGGGCCCCTGCTGTGTGCGTCTGGTTTGGATTGCAGTCATTCATAGACTTAGTCGGATCAATACGCATATTCTCGAAAGAATTTAAAAATGTTTGATCATTTACATCATTAGTCTCATGATTGCTATCCTCTTTTCTTTTGTTTTCTCTGCGCACTAATGTAGACTCATAAAAAATAACATTGCATGTTATTTCCACAATACCAGTAATCTTATTCAATACCCTGTAACCTTTATGAGTGGGATGTCCATAACCAAGAAGTACACCCTCATCTGATTTAGGTGAAAAGGTATTAAGCTTAGATTTTCCATTATTGTGAATATAACATGTAGAACCGAATGCACGTAGATGAGTTATGGAGGGCTTACGACCGTTGTACACTTCATAGGGAGTTTTGTTGAATCTGCTCGTGATAGCACTCCTATTCTGTGTGTAACAAGCCGTCATGACTGCTTCACCCCAGTACTTAGCAGGAAGTTTGGAGTCTGCTAACATTGAGCGAACGGCTTCCTTCAACGTCCGATTCCTCCTTTCTACTAAACCATTCTGTTGAGGAGTTCTTGTTGTAGATCTTTCGTGTGATATTCCAGCTTCAGCACATAAATCCATCAGCACTCCATTATAGAATTCTTTTCCATTGTCAGATCGAATTCTCTTTACAGTAACTTCTTTACTGTTTTGCTCCTTGAGAATCAGTTCTGGCAGGATATGTTTCACCTCATCCTTTGTCTTTAAAAGATGTACCCATGTGTACCTGGAGAAATCATCAACCACCACTAGCGTATATAGACGTTTACTTACAGTGGATGGAGTGACTGGACCGAAGAGGTCCATATAAATTAACTCTAGAATCCTTTGTGATGTATCTTTTTCAGGATTTGTCTTAAAGGATGATTTGGTCTGCTTCCCTTGTTGACATGATTTGCATATTCCTTCCTTGCGGAAAGTCTCATTGGGCAGACCTACAACAAGCTTATTTATGGCAAGGTAATTAATAGTTTTGAAATTTAAGTGATTGAACCTCTTATGCCATAGCCAAGTTGTTTCCTCTTTATTTAGAGCTAGAAAGCAGGAATTTTGTTGTCCGCTTTGCCAATCCACAATATAAAAGCCACCCTTGCGGATGCCTCTTAGCTTTACTTCTCCTGAAATAGCATCAGCAATAGCACAACCAGTATTTATAAAAGATACGATATACCCATTTTCACATAATTGGCTTATGCTGAGTAGATTATGCTTTAAGTTGGAGACGAGTGCCACATTGATGATTCTTAATCCGTTTCGTTCAATGCACCCTCTTCCAATGACTTCTCCTTCACTGTTGTCTCCGAACTTGACTTTGGGGCCGTTAAATAGTCTTCTCATGTCTGAGAATAATTCTTCGTTCCCAGTCATATGAGCGGAGCAACCGCTGTCCAGGACCCACTCATTAGATATGCTCGTTCCCGTAGCTCTCGAGTCCTATTCCTGCAAGTGAATCAAGTTAATTTAGGTACCCGTTTAGTGTCGGGTCCTGCAGGATTAGCGTGAAGCATAGTTCCTTTCGGAACCCACATCATAGTGACTTTCAAGACTTTCGTCTTAGTTTCACGATTTACCACTTTCTTGACCTTTGGCTTAGCATTGTTAACATTACTATTTCTAGATGAAGGAATGTACTTAGCCTTCCTTGCCCTTTGAAATGAAGATAGAATGGGCTCAGGCCTTGCATAGACATTTCTTCTATGCAGCATATTCTGCTGGTAGGTAGGTCTCACAGCATTGTACTGTGCAGGCCTCCTCTGGTAAAAATTAGGATGTACTATCCTTGCGTTGAAATCAGAACGCTCAGTATTCCTTGAGTTTGCTGAGTAAGGTTTAGCAGATGCTCTTGGATTCCTCTGCTGAGGTCTATTAAATGCATGCCTGTTATTTATCTTTTGATTCTTCTGCTGAGGCTTAGAGTTGCATACAACATTTATCCTTGAGTTCCTCTGCTGAGGTCCATTAGATAAAGGCTTAGCAAATTCTGAGTTTAGCCTCTGCTGAGATCCAGCAGACGAATAATTGGTTGTCTTTGGTATAGACCTCTGCTGAGATCCAATGGGCATATTCTGCGGGAGTCTATTCTTCGGTTTAGCTATTGGCTTAGCATACGAAGTTTCAGCAGAATCGACTCCTTTACTCTTTTCAGCAGAGTTATGTCCAGCAGATACAAACAGAATTGGATTCTGTTTAGACGAATTATCATAGAGTTTTGACATTCTTTTTTATGATTCGCATCCAAGTCCAGATTTATCATAATGACGTCTTTGACTACTTACAAGGGCATTGAGAGCAGCCTTGCTGGATGTGTACATGCAAATACAGTCCTCTTTGGGGTTACTCTTTAAAACATGATTCTCCTTTTCTAGGGTTTGAAAATTTTCCGACAGAAGAGAGAAGTCTGCTTTTAATTTCGAGAGTTCCTCACTTTCTAACCTCAGTCTCTCGACTTCCTCGGTCAAATTTGTAACTTTGAGTTTTAGTGAGGTATTTTCCCCAACGATTTCGTTTTTGATCTCATACATTTTTGAAAACTCTATTGACAACTTTGTCAAGTAATCTTCCTCGGAATTGAAAAATGATTCCTCCGATTCATCTATGATTGGATTGCTAGATGGGTT
>JAPKLW010005483.1:0-20877 GCA_026898455.1 Plectranthus barbatus | reverse complement strand
GGTTGCGGCCTATACTCGGTTTACATTTATGCTATTATTTTTTCACCATAGACAACGGTATACCTCCCGCGCCCTTCAGGATGGTGACGGAGGCTAAAAACTCTCCTAACAAGCTCCATGTAACCCGGCCAACAAGCTGAGAGAACCTTCTTCCAATCGATGCCCTTGAGGAGGCTCCACACATCATCCTTCAACTTGAGTGCCTTCAACGTCTCTTTGCAAAGGTATTTGGTCCCAACCACTTGGCGTGCCATCAGATTTTTGAACGTAGCATACTCCTCATCATCAAATCCCTTTGGTCAAGCAATGGAAGAAAAGGAAGAGGAAGAAGCACCACGAGCTCTCTTGCTTGCCATGAAAGAAATTGAAGGGTGAGATAAGCACAAATCAAAGCTAGAAGGGGATAGAGAAAATTTTGAAAGAGAAATTTCGACCGAGACAAAGATGGGGCAAAATGGGGTCAAGCCACTTTTTAACATCTGCACGCCGCTCGATCGAGTGGCAGATGGCTCGGCCGAGCGAGCAGTCTGTCCGTCGAATGCAAAGAATGCTCGTGCTCAGCCGAGCCATCCCTCGCTCGGCCGAGCGGCCACTCTGTTTTGCTGCTCATTCCCAGCACCATTCCGGGTACTTAGCTTCCCCACTTCTCCGGTCAATCAACACAACACAACTTAAGTCCATAGAATCACTATCAATCAAGAATCCTTCAACAATACCACACAACATTAAACTAACACAAGCAAATAACAAACATTTATTCAAAACATAAAAGGAAACAAGAAATAAATCTGTTGGGTTGCCTCCCAACAAACGTTTTTTAACGTCGATATATCAACGACCATACCGCGTAATCAATCATGATCAAAGGGTGCCGACCCCAAACTCATACCTTGGTCCATAGTCACATGATCCTCCGGGAAGAAAAGCTTCCTTCTTGCACTCCTAGGTGGATCCGTATCCACTCGAGCCTTCTTCACTCTACTTTGATCTAACTCATCTTCATCCCACGGATCTTCGTTGTCTTCATTTTCCTCACCCATGATATTTAAGCCCGGATCAAGCACATCCTTCATCCATTTCCTTTTCCCAGCTTTCTCAACTTCACTTCCATTCAAATTTTTCAGAGGTAATGAGAACACAACTTCCTTCCCACAAAATCGGAATGTGAGATCACCATGTTTCATATCGAATAATGCATCAGCCGTGTGTAAGAATGCCCTTCCGAAGATCAATTGAATGCTATCCTTGTTCTTCATATCCACAACAAGGAAATCTCCCGGGAATGTAAATGTCAATATTCCACATGTACATCTTCAACTATCCCCCGTGGGCAAATCAAAGTATGATTCGCCACTTGTAAGACTTGACTCATAGGTTTAAGTTCTCCAATATCCAAATCCTTGTACAAGTCCCACGACATCACATTCACACTAGCTCCGGAGTCACACAAGGCTTTCTCAACATTCACATCTCCAATTGCACATCCAATAACAAATTCCCTCTGATCCTCCTTTTTGCTAGCTATACTCTTCTTTTTTTGTCCCTTATTCCTTACGTCATATGGCTCATCATCCGAAAATATTTCCACTCCAACAAGTTCATCCAACATAGGCACTCGTTCAATCTCTTCCAGTAGCGGCATTTCAATATCTCCTTTCCACACATAATCAAAGAAATGCACATTCTCGGTTTGCTCATTATTCTTTGTTTCCACCTTCTCTACTTCAACCTCCATCTCTTCTTCAACAACCAAACTCGACTCTTCTTCAACTTCCACCATTTCAACCTTAGGAGTCATCACTTCCAATTTTTCCTCCATCCTGCTTTCACCTTCAACCATATTACATCCTTTCTTTTGTACCACTTCGGTATCACTTGGGAATTTCCCAGCATGATGCTTTCCACTCAATTGTTTAGCAATTGAAGAAATTTGATGTTGAATTTCTCCGAACATGCCATCGTATTTCTCAAATCTCTTATCTATTTCTTCGTTTGGATTCCTCCTCGGCTCTTGGGTAGCATATCGACTATTTCCCCCAGCATATCCCCCTTGGCTACTACCTCCCCCTTGAAGTTGCAACGGAGGATTAAGAGCATTGTTCAGGTTTGCATAAGAGAAATTTGGGTGAAACCGGTTAGACGAATGGTAGTACATATTACCCGGCGGATTGTATGGAGGGCGGCCATTGTATCGCATCCTTTGATTAACAAAATTTACACTTTCTTGGAATGACTCCTAATGACGAACAACCATCATTTCCTCATTTCGATTCCCAGAAGTAGACAATGCATCAAGTTTTCTTTGCATGGCCGCCATTTGCTCCTTAAACTCCTCACTTTCCTTAGCCTCATTAACCAATTTTACCGATCGATAATCCTTCCGCTCTTTGGGCCAATGGAAACTATTTTCAGCCATTTTCCCAATCGTCTTCGAAGCTTCTTCCTCTTCTTGATCGAGGAATGCACCACCCGATGAAGCATCCATCATTACTTTTGTATCATAGTTTAGTCCCCCCATAGAATTGGCAAATTTGTTGACTCCGAGAAAGACCATGTCTAGGACATTTGCTTAGAAGCTCTCGGAACCGATCCCAAGCTTCATAAAATGGTTCATCGTACCTTAGCCTAAACGATGTGATATCGGCCCTTCTCTTCAAAGTCAAACTTGGCGGAAAAAACTTGAATAGAAACTTTTCTCTTAACTCTTCCCAAGTGGCAATGTTCGATTTGTCTATACCTTCGAACCAATTTCTCGCTGCATCCCTCTAGGAAAATGAGAATAACCGCAACTGTATTTGGTCTTGGGGAACTTGGTTGATCTTTATAGTATTTATAATCTCTAAAAATCGAGATATATGAACATTCGGATCCTCGGCTGCATGTCCCCCGAACTGAATGTTCCGTATCATTTGGACCAACTGTGGCTTAATCTCAAATTGCGTAGCATTCACTCCTAACCGAAAACCTCCCGTTATCGGCTCCCCTTGAGGTCGAAAAAGGTTTTGAAGTGGTCTACGAGGACCATTCCTCTCATTTAGCATAGCTTTCATCAACTCAAGCTGTCTCTCCAACTCTTCAATCCTAACCGTGTCCTCTCCATGGTTAGCCATATCAAAATCAATCTCAATATTTCCGCTTCTTTCTTGAAATTTTCTTGCCTCAAGCTCCTAGCCTTTGATCGAGTGATCATAAACTACCTAGGAAAAATCAACAAAACCAATTACAAGACAAACAATTAAACAAAAAAAAAACTAGAACAATTAGCAAACAAATGTTAGTAACAATATTCACACAAGCATTTCCTCAAACACCTAGCATACAATTCTTCAAACTTCCAATAATTTCACAAGACCTACTAAAAGAATTCCCCGGGAACAGCGCCAAAAACGTGATGACGGTGAAATTCCAACACTATTTCACGTTAAATTTATCAGAACAGGTTCTTTCAATTCGCTCTAGTGAACATCATTTACTCGTTTGAAGGAATTTATAGCTAGGCAAGCACAAGTCGTTGAGAGTTTTTATTAACTAGCCGAAATCGTAATCTATCCTAAAACAATAATAAACACATCAAACATAACCATCATGAATCAATTATCCTACTCAAGACTAAACAATCAAACAATTCAACCAAGGTACGTAGAAAAAGTACCAAGTATAACAATGAGATAAGAGTGAATGTTGAATGAATATCAAATGTGTGCAAATTCGATCAAATCGTGATGTAAACCAATTTTAATTCCTAGGAGATTGAGCAATTGACCCTACACTCGTTAACCCCTTGTCATGGCGAACTAACGGTTGATGATGCTAAGACTCGCAAACAACTACGTTATTAAGCCCTAGACCACTCCAAATAGAACATCAATTATAGCCCTACAACCTAGCACCGCACATGGATTGGAACTAAAATCGTAAGAATCTACACTATTCACGATGATTCCACCCGCATGTTGGCTGCAACGTTCACGTCAACTACCTCTTAAGCTGGCTATTACCTACACCTAAGAGGTAAGGAACAAGTTCTAGTGCAATTCAAGCTCTCAAAGGAAAGTAAACAATCATCAATCAATCTCATCTCAACACATTATCCATTCAATCAAAATTCACAATAGAATTTAGTTCCTCATACCTTAAATTCCGTACAATACAATAGAGAAAGTACTAGAATCCATTACAAAATTGATAGGTCTAGCGTTGATCTTCCTCAATTGCCATCCTTGGACTCAATCTACCTCACGATCTTCCTTGATCTTCACCAAATTTGGAGGAATGTGGCCTAAATCTTCTTGAATATGGATGGGGAGTGTTTTGGAGATGGATTTAGAGAGAATTCTTGTGACGATTATTGGAAATCTGACCAAAAGTTCTTTTAAAACTCGAAAATCCCCCTTTTATAGATGAGCTCACAGGCGTTTGGATCGCTCGGGCCGAATTTGGCTCGCCCGAGCTAATTGGAAAACTACTCAAAATTGCCAAAACCTGCAATGGCTCGACCGAGCTAGGCTTGGCTCGGCCAAAAGGATCCTCTGAAATACAGGCTCGGTTGAGCATTGCAGGGTCGCCCGAGCCAGGCCTCAGTTCCAACGGTTCGGTCGAGCCTGCCCTGCCTCCGTCGAGAAATCTCTCTGAAATCTGGTTTCCTCCTTCCTTTTGCTCCGCTCGGTCGATCGAACTCCCTTTTTACCTCTGGCTCGGGCGATTTGCCTCCAAAACTCAACCAAAAGTGCTATTTTATGCTCAAAACTCATCCTACAACATTTTAAACACAAAAACACAACAAAAGAACAACAAAAACATATGATATGAGGGTGAAATGGCCACAAACATGCATGCTCACACATAAAATATTAGGTCATTTTACACACATATCAGGGGCCACGGCACAGAGACTAGTTCGCTGGCATCGCAACTGGGCGAGAAGACATGGAATCTCCAACAATTCGTGTGCTAGAGAATAAGAGGGAGTAAACATCAAAAGGTGGAAAAACATCGTAATAAGTAAAAAAACAAAAGGGCGAAGTACGCCCAACAAACTACTTGCGAGACCTAAAGAAACTACACAACCCTAGAAATTGCGAACATGCACAATCAGAATCTTGTACAATGTTAAAAGAAGAAAAGAATCTAAAAACCGTAATCCAACATACAATGCGAGAGAAATTAAAATGAAGAAAAATAAGAGTATAAGAATACATCACAAAAGAAACAAGATGAGACAACAGGAAGCCATGATAAAACATGTCTTGATCTGTGAAAGGCACCCATCAGAGTTTAAAAAGGGGAACGATCATTGAAGGAAAGAGAAAACTAAAAGACGAAATGGCAAAGGAATCGGCAGAAAAAAGGGTGCAACGTGACAAGAATGGATGTGAACACATGACGAAGTGAAACTTAATAGTGTCGTGACACTTTAATTAACCCTTATGACTGCCACTACGGTGGCAGTTATTCACAAAACTGCCACTACGACCTTGGCGCAAAAACCTACTCACGTACCTCAACGATCATAATCCTCGACGACCTCACACCTATATAATCTCTTGAAGGGCGACCTCAACGTACGCGGCATGGCATGAAGCATAATCATCGCTCATGCTCCCCGAGACCTGGGCAGCCATATATAGTAGGGGCTGCGCCAAGCAACCTAAGCACTCGGTAACCAGAAGAACAACTAATGAACCCTTGAGACCGAAAAAATTCGCGGGGCCTCCCAACCTCAATAAAATACATGGAACAGGAAACAGGATTTTTCTAAGGGCTATGGACCAGCTCAAAAAGGAGGCATGATCCTCCATTAATCCAAACAGGAACTAAGGTGGTAAAATTGGAAGCACAGACTCTAACCAGGAGCTACCCAAACAAATAACCCCTAATGAACGTAGTGATTACCGAAACCATGATTGCGCACCAGAGCCATCTACCTAGAGGTGGTTGGGGCCTGCCCTTGAGGACTCCTTAAATGAGCAACTAACATGGATTAGACAGTTTTATCAGGATCCATGTCGATCATACCCTGAGCATTCCTAACGCGGAAGCTCAACATCTAGCACTTCACACATATTCGATCTCAAAACAAGACGACCTTCTATGGTTGAAATAATGAACTATTTCAACTTTGTTGTCTAATGCATGTACATGCGAGAGCGAAAGGGGCTATTGTTGGGGCCACGACCTAAGAGGACCTACCCGAACCCGCATATGATGGCTAATACCCAACTCCAAGCTCACTGGGTAGCTCTAAGAATTTAGATGAGAGCACCTGCGTAGCTCCAGATTAGCTTCACAGGTGCAACTTGCAAACCCACTTCAAGTTGGAACTTGACATAGCTGAGACGAGCAGGTTGCGAAGGGGAACCCTGCACCTCAAGACCTCTTCGAGGAGATCATCACATGCACCTTCTCATGGGTGGTCGTCCTGGAAGATGCCCGACTAAGGTCTTCAAGGAAATAGCTTGTGGATAAGTCAAAGGAGTTGATAAAAAGGCGAAGGCAGTTGCAACTGCCCCTATCTCTTCGGTGGTAGCTTCAACAACTCCTGAATTTGAGGAGAACATATCGGCTAGGGTTTAGTACTTGTAATTGACTCCCCTATGAACTATAAATAAGGTTAGTCAAACTTATTTCTGATGGAACTCGCCACTGAAGGCGGTTCGTCCCCATGATCGATTTTGGATACCAAACGCACACATACGTAGTTTAATAATATTAAATCAAGAAGATTGAGGATTAACTAAATAGATCTACAAATCTGGAGATTGATTCCACTAGAGATCATCTAGACTATGTCCCGCAAACCACGATTGGATGCCGGGTGAACAGCAATCCATGATTTGTTAGGTGCCATATAAATCCGGATCTACTGTGTTTGAGAGAACTAATCCCTAGTCGTCGTTCAACACATGAACTTATTGATCATTAGGTTTTTTATCTCAACACAAATCAAATTTATAAGTATCATCTAGGGTTTCCAATTGGGCCGGTCCATGGATCTCTAGAAGGTATATGATTGGGCCTCCCATAAGTCCAAACACATATATTCAGCACATAATATAATTTTAACTTATAACATTAATTCATTCCACTAGAGAATTAATGTTCCAACTGCCATCCTATCCCGATATGAATCAGGGCTTCTATTCGACTTAATTAATTCTCCGTGTTTAAGACAACGCATAATCATGAATTAATTAAAAGCCTTGACAACATTAATTAATTATATCTTAATTGCTTAAATATTACCCGCTCAACATTATTATTGTATCGGAAAAAATTCCACCTGCACTGTTTAATACGATAAAACTTATGAGCTTCTTAAGGGATGTCATTAACCTGGAGGTCCAGGACATGGTGTCTGAATGTGAAAAAATAAACACATACAAATAATGTTGAATCATCCTTTTGATTCTCACTCATGGTGAGTTAAAGTAACAATCATTTGCTTATATCTAAATATCACATCTAGGATTAAGAATTAATAATGTCACCGAGACCTTTGCCCTACATAGAGTTAGAACCGATGAACACATCTGACCTCGATCCATTCAATGCTACACCACGCACTAATATAGACTAATAATCAAGACTAGTTATCTCAAGTTTATACTAAAACCTAAAACGATAGTTTATCCAGAACTATCTTAGTTGTGAATTCGCTTTATATCGTATAAGGAGCCCAACAATGAGATCTTTAGTGGGACGACGCACCCACCACATTGTCGACAATATATGATAAGTGGATATACATGCAATCATGAGATTGCAACAATGTGATAACATTTGTTTCAGTTTTTACATGAGATTAAGTACATGACGAAGCTCACTTATAAGTTCGCTTTACAGTAGACTCCAACAATCTCCCACTTATACTAAAGCTAAACATTTAGCATATACCATGTCATTACAAATCTCCCACTTAGACTTAAAGTGTAGCTGCAATGTATCGTTAACCAAGACACTATACGTGTTTTCTGAAGATCTATGTTTCCAAAGTCTTCGTGAAAGGATCAACCAGGTTATACAACGACACAAGATTTTCCACAACCACATAACCTCACTTTACGATCTCTCTTAAAATATTGTACTGTCTCTATATGTTTACTTGCCACATGAGCTCTAGGTTCTTCTGAGTTTACTACTGCACCAGTGTTGTCAAAATAAATTGTGATACACTTAGTCATACTCGTAATCACCCCCCAAGTCCAACAAGAATCTTCTAAGCAAGACAACTTTTTTGGCAGCCTTTGAGGCAGCCACGTAATATGGCACCGCCTCCCAAGGTACACACATAACCCGAGGTTAACTTTCTCATATCTCGATAAGTTTAAAAATATAAATCTGATTAATCGAAAGGGGTCAGACTGTCTGATTGGTAAACCAACATATAATATCAATTCTTTTCAGATGATTGAGAATATATTTTACTGCAGTCTAGTGCCCCAGACCCGGGTTAGATTGATATATTGCCGCCATGCCAACTGCATAGTAGATATCATATCTAGCACAGAACATAGCATACATATGGCTTCCTGATAGCGCGTTTTGCAACGCGCTACAGCTGCAAGTGTACAGACCACTGCAGAGGGCAAGTAATAATTTTATCGAACTCAAGGACTGCAGGCTCGAAGTATAATCAAGCACTAAAGCATAGACACTGTACTACTATCTAGGCAAAGTAGAAAATGAGGTTGGTTTATTTAAAACTAACAATGATTTAAAAGCAAAGTAAAGTAAAAGACTAATTAAGCTGGTTTTAGAAAACGTATGAGAAAATAGGATTCCAGGGCAATCCACTTTGAATAATTATCAAACAACTCTTTATGTAATTCAATCCCAATTTAATTCCCAAAGAAGTAAGTTAATCGCAAATGTGTTATCAGGTGATCCTCTCGGACTCTAAACCATAACATGGAAATAAAAGATCAAGTGATTCCTCTCGGACATACAAAAGACTTTTACTCTTGATTAAAAACCTTAGATTTCAAAACCCTTCAAAAGTTCAATTTCCTCTCGGACAATTGTTCTAGTAAATCTGATTTGTTTGCGTCTTAATTGATAACCTAGACCTCTCGGTTCAAAAACTACCAATTCAAATTACAATCAATGGCCAATATCTCGCAATTAATGAAAATCCCAAAGAAATCAGAACATCAATGGAACAGGAACATTAAATCACATAAATTGTTGAATGAATATTTACAAAGTTTCAAACCCCAGAATCCATGTATAAACTTAGCCAATCATGCTAAGTTTTGGAAAAACAAAAGGATAAAGAGTCACAAGAACAGAAATCATGGAAATTAAAAACCCGTGGTGTCTTCAATCTTCAATTCCTGGTGTGCTCTTCAAGTTCCCCTGATTTTGCTGTGAATTCTAAGCTCTCTAATCTCAAAAATTGGAAAAAGGAACCTTATTTAGGTTCAGGGACGTCCTATTTATAGTTGGGGCTTTTTAAATCTCCAAAAGATATGGTTTTGGGCTTCAGATTCGTCAGAATACGTCAAATCGTGACAAAATTGGTGATTCGGGCTGCCCAATCGGCGACCGCCGGTTGTGCACACGGGTCGCCGATCGTGTGTCGAAACTTGGTGTGAAATTCCGCAGAATCGGCGACCTATCTACATGAACGGCGATCGCCGGTTGTGTCATTTAGGTCGCCGATCATGCGCCGTGAGAAATGGCTGGAAAATCACAATCGGCGACTCATCTACATGACCGGCGATCGCCGGTTGTGTCATTTGGGTCGCCGATTCCGTCTCGAACATGATTTCGGCGAACTCTTCAGTATTTTCTGACTCTTTCCTCTTCCCAGTGCAAGCTAGCATCGATTGGCCCCAGGGTACTTGGTCAAATCTTGTAAACAACTCAAATGTGCGTGAAATATGCATAAACAACCACAAACCAGACCAAACGTAGTAATTCCTAAAAGAATATGGATAATGTATGAAAACACCACGTAATAATCCAATCTAAAGTCAAAAGTGAGCAAATCCACATCAGTAAAATGCACAAAGTGAGTGTTTATCAACCCCCCAAACTTAAACTATTGTTCGTCCTCGAACAATGAGGAAAACAATTAACAGAAAAAAAATAAACACGAGGGATGCATTAATTGATCATTGGCTGTTTCAGACACAACATGGGGTTGTGATTCCCACACCAATCGCTACGTCATTCATCAGTTTAGTGCAGACAAACAATTTCAATCCTGGCCTCTAAAAGTCCGCTTCTCACAGGATAGTGTATCACTCGTATTTCGCTCAAACTGTAAGAAAGGTCAATATATACTCTCAAATTGTCAACTGCACATCTTTTTCTACCATAAGCTTGCTCATCGTCTAAACTCTCCACTGACTATGGGAGTGCTAGGACAAAGATCAAAAAGGTCTTTATATTGGGTTCTAATGTGGGCACATTGGTGAAGGGTATGGAAAATTTGGCTAAAAGTGACTAAATAAATACAACCTTATAACTCCATTCACCCCCGACTTTTCCTCATCACATACCATCTGTGGGAACCAACTGACTCTAACAAGAACTTATAGCAAAAGCTAAAACAGGCCCATCTCATCAACAATGATTCGACAGGATTCGGACTCAACAATAACATTATTATAACAATTCTTGTGCATTCCATACATTAAGCAAGTATGCACACTCTACGAAATCAACACAAATACTTTGCACATCAAGTGCATAATTCGACTTCTCTTTTTTTTTTTTTAATTGTCCACTAAAGACTTCCTTCGGACATAACTGTCAATGACTAATTACAATAATACTGATGCACTTATCGTGCGTTACACTCGTACTAAAGGACTTACTGCCCATCAAAGGTGTTTGGACTACTTACATTTACAGACTCTATTCTTCACCACCTAACACTGTTGGATACCCTTACAAATCCATCCACACCCCCTATCATCCGGGTTAAGAAAGAAAAGGTTTTCTGGCTCAACTGGGCTAACAAAGGAGTATGTATCGGGTTAGTGTTTGGGTTCATTGTGGCTTATGAAACGATGGCCTAAGATCATTTCTAAGTCCTTGGCACTCTCCTACGCAATTTTGAGCAAGAAACCAGAGCAAGTTCTAGAGATTAAGTGCACAGCGACATACCCTCAATGAAAAAAAAATGTAGGCTCATTTCTCACAGGCTATTAGCGTATTTAAGAGGCCAAAATCAATTTCGTCAATTCACAACTCACCAATTTATTTACAGCAATCAATGTAAGTTTCACGAGAAAGAAGACGTTGTCATCATAAACTTGATCAATAATGCAGAGACAACCACCCTATCAATTCATTCCCTTCCACTATTCAGGTTCCCAAATACAGACCCAACAGAAAATAGAAACGAAATGAATACAAGTTGACAAGTCCTATTTGACTTTACTAAAACAAAGATAAGTACGAATAACAAAAGCAATAGCAATAACAGTGGTTCACGATGCAATGTATATAATTCAGTACATCAGTATCAAACAGGTGAAGCAGATTAAAGATAGAAAAGGTAAGAAGCACACATCGACCGATCACATCCCCCTCCCCCAAACTTATTCTACACGAAGGAAAGAATAAGTTAGGGGAAAAAGATCACGGAGATGTGTGGGAAAAACCACTGTGAACCCTCACTGCGGCGGGGGCCAGTACTGTGGGAACCTGGCCATGAACTGCCTCATCTGGTCCTCGTGCTCCTGCTGCTGCTCCCAAGGCGCCCGCTCCAGGGCGAAATACCGGTCCTCCGCCGTCCAATGCTGGCGCTGCTCGGCCTCGAAGGATCTCTGTGCGGTGGCCTAGGTCTGCTGTGCCGCTGCAATGGCCTGGAGCTGGGTGTTCCAGTCGCCCCACTACTGCTCCAGATGGCTGAGCCTCTGCTCGAACGCCACACGCTGCGTGCGACGCTCGTAGTAAATGGGCTGCTGCTCGTGCGGCTGTCGGGATGAGCCTCCCCTCTCCTGGTGGCGAGGTTGCTCCTCATGATGCTCCTCATGTGTCTCCTCGTGGGCCTCCTCCTCCTCGTGTGTCTCCTCGTGAGCCTCCTCAAAGCGGGGCTCCTCGAACTCAGGGTTCGGGTTCTACCTGCGGGCTTCCTCAGCGGCATGGATGGCCTCCAAATGAGCTAGAGTGTCTAGCTTCCAGTTACTTCTGTACTGCCGAAGCCCTACATTAGTGAGCTCGGGGTTCGGCAGAGGGAAGAAAGGAGGGCTGCGCTGAATGAAGAGGTAGGGCGGGTGCACCGAATGAATAAACCGGAGATGCACCAGCTTCTCAAGTGTGAGCCTAGTCAGTGGCTCGGCCTGCACCTCGAATACATTGACCCCCAGCGCATACAGCAGTGTAGTCCACAAGCCTCCAATGCAAATGGTTCCCTTCTGGGCTCCCGAGATCCTGTTAGACTGCATCAAAAATAGTTGAGCAAAGTTCATGTGTTCCTGGTTGAGCATGCAGTAGATGATCATTAGCTCCGTGTCTCTCAGGGAGCTGTTCTCCTTCCTGGCGAACAGAGTGTGGGCCAAAATCGCACGGACCATCCGGATGACTGGGTTCCGGATCATGGAATCCTTGCAATGCCCCGACGCCCAACTTGGGCTCCCTTCGGCATAGATGTGGGGCCAAAAGGTCTTGCTGTCAAAACCTCTCGGTTTGGTGTAGCTGCCAAGGTTAACAACACCAAACGCTCTATTGATCTCCTTGGTCGTGATCGTTCTATCTTCATTTTTGGCGCGGAAAGTGGCTCCGGTGGGTGAAGTCCTCCCTTTTGTGGTGATCTCAAGAGTGGACAAGATCTCCAGGGTGAACCTCTTGTATGTCGGAGCGTCAAGTTCCAGCAGGGGCGCCCAGCCAATGTTGGAGAAGAGCTCCTTGACGTTGTCATATAATCCCATAGACGTCATTGCCGCAGTGTCGGCATAGCAAGTACCTTCCACCCCACGCTCGGCCAGAGTTTGAAATTTGGCCAACACACTCACATCTCGGAGCCCTGTGATCCCATATGCTTCGGGATGAAGACGACGACGGGGTGCCATGTATCCTACGAATAAAATTATGCATCAATGTGGACGTTTACAACAAAACACTTAACCAGAATGCATCTTTCAATTCCAGTCCTTTAATTCCAATCCATGCCCGGGTTCCTTAGATGAATAGAATTAATAATTGGAGACTAACTTAAGACCATATTATCCTACTGAGCAGGGACATAAAAAATGAGTTATACTCTGGATAACATCTAAGCTAGCTTACCACCAAAGCCAACCCTCCCATATAAGGATCTATTAAAACACACCCGATCCCTATAATAAGGTTGTCTCATTTAATTCAATCCCTAGAGAACTTATGAAAATTCAATACGCAAGCTACACATGTAGACGTTTACGCATGAACTCCCACTTCTCACGTGTGGCTTGCAATAGTAATACTTAGGCAAATTGGAGGAAACATTAATATTGCTTTATCATAAGGTTTCAATATTTAATTGTTTCAATAGTTTGCGACTATGTTTTATTTTCTGTTTTAATTTATTGTTTTCAGACATGTCTTTACCGATTGTAAACCTCTTAGCACTAAACCCTTTAACCGGTCCCAATTTTCCTGAATGGAAGTTTTGCTTCATGAAAATACTCTGTACTGCAAAACATGTCTATGTACTTTACATGGACCCACTGTCTCCTCAGTATAGAAACTGTACTGGTTATGAGCGAGTGTTCTATGACAGATGGGTAGCTTCTGATGAGTTTGCCCGCAGACTCATCATGAAGAGTCTGTCTAGAGAATTAAAGCTCAAGTACAAGAAGTTCCGAACTGTTGTTGAGATATGGAGGGACCTTGTGAATGTATATGGGAATGTGAGACGAACTATCAGTCATGATCTTGTGAAGGACCTGATTTGCAAGAAAATAACTGAGGGGAGTTCGTTAGTTCTGCACTTCATCAGTATGATGAGAATCATGAGAAAGTACAGAAAGAGAGGTGGACAAATTAATAAGCGGGCCAAAATAAACATTGTCCTGCACTCTCTATCTGATTCTTTTGGTGATTTCATCAAATCTCTCGGTGCCAGGTGCGAGTTTCCTCTTCATGAGTTACTCAAGGCCCTGTTGCGAGAGAAATCTGACATAATGACATTTGAGTTTGCTCCAACTTTGTCAGCTCTTGACAAGGCAGTTGTTGAAGCAAAAGAAATGCTTAAGAAGTTGGATGAAATAGATGAGGCAGAAATTATCACCAGGCCATGCAAACGCAAGCGAAGTAAAGTAAATTGTCTAGTGCATAGCACGGGTAGACAAGGTACGTCATGTGCATTTATAACGGAAACATGTTTAGCATCATTTTCTACCCATTCTTGGGTAGTGGATACTGGAGCTACGGATCATGTTTGTTATACTTTGCAGGGGTTCAGGCCGACAAGGCAGCTGATACATGACGAGATTACCATCTAATTGGGCAGCGGAGAGCGAGTCTCAGCAGTAGCCATTGGAGATTTTACTTTATGCTTTGAAAACAATGTTTTGATTTTAAGAGATGTTTTATATGTGCCGGTTTTTCGGCGGAACTTACTTTCAGTTTCCAAGTTATTTTGTGATGGATATTCAGTTATTTTTTATAGTGGAGTTTCTATCATTGGTAATAACGGTGTTATCTGTCATGGTAAACTGATTGACTCTCTCTATATCATTGATTGTATGCATAAATCTTCCTTGAATGTTGCAAACTTATCCAATAATAATAATCATTTAAAGAGAAAGTTTTCTTCCAATGAGGATCAAACATATCTCTGGCACTTGAGACTAGGTCACATCAATCTAAAGAGGATTAAAAGATTAGCATGCGATGGGCTCTTGGATTCTTTCCAAGTGGTACCGCATCAAATCTGTGAGTCCTGTATAGAAGGAAAGATGACGACCAACCTTTTTAAGAGAAGTCAGTCTCGAGCAGAGAATGTGTTGGAATTGATCCACTCTGACTTATGTGGACCAATGTCCACGCAAGCTCGTGGAGGTTATGAGTATTTCGCCACATTCATTGACGATTACTCAAGATTTGGATAAGTCTATTTGCTTCGCCATAAGTCTGAATGCTTTGAGAAATTCAAAGAGTTTAGGACTGAGGTAGAAAAGAAGCTTGTTAAGACTATCAAGACACTACAATCAGATCGTGGTGGAGAATACCTCAATAACGAGTTCTTGCAGTACTAGTTAGATAACGGGATTACATCCCAGTGGACTGCACCAGGAACCCCTCAACAAAATGGTGTAGCGGAAAGAAGAAATAGAACTCTCTTGGAAATGGTCAGGTCGATGATGAGTTATGCAAGCTTGCCGATTTCGTTTTGGGGATATGCCTTGGAGACAGCGGCCTATTTGCTTAACCTGGTACCTTCTAAATCAGTTCCTAAAACACCTCTGGAACTCTTGTATTGGCGAAAGCCAAGTTTGAACAGAGTGAGGGTTTGGGGTTGTCCGGCATATGTGCTGACAAAGGAACCTGATAAGTTAGAAAGTAGGTGTAAGCTGATGTTGTTTGTAGGATATCCCAGGCAAAAGAAAGGTGGTAACTTCTATTGTCCTGAGAATCAGAAAGTCGTTGTCAGTACCAATGTGAGATTCTTAGAGGATGAATATGTAAGAAACCACAGATCCAAGAGTGAAATTGTCATCCACGAGCTTGAGGACAAAGAAGCAATTCCATCAGGAAAGCCCAGTGTAATGGTAGATCCACCTACAACAGGTGAGGCTATACCAACACTGCCACTAATGCAAGGTATGGGACCAACGCGTACTGTGCCAACTACTGACACGGTTCAGATGCCTCGTCGCAGTGGGTGGGTTGTCCACCAACCCGAAAGGTACATGTTCGTGGGAGAGTCTTCTGACTTGATCCCGAAAAATGGACTGGATGATACCGATCCCTGGACATATGACGAGGCGGTATCTGATAAGGATGCAGACAAATGGCTGATCGCCATGGATTCTGAAATAGAATCCATTACGGCTATGGATGTATACCAAAAAACTGATTTGCCAGATGGCTGTCGAGCCATAGGGTGCAAATGGGTATACAAAAGAAAGAAAGGAGCGAATGGTGAAATTACAGCTTTCAAAGCAAGGCTGGTGGCGAAGGGTTATAGTCAGAAAGAAGGTGTAGACTATGACGAGACCTTCTCACCGGTAACCATGCTTAAGTCCATTCGTATACTCCTAGCCATAGCAGCACATAAGGACCTAGAAATCTGGCAGATGGTTGTCAAAACTGCATTTCTAAACGGGTACGTTGAAGAAGGTAGGGACATCTATATGCAACAGCCAGAAGGATATGTGCAGAAGGGCGAAGAACATTTGGTCTGGAAGCTAAGGAAGTCGTTGTATGGACTTAAACAAGCTTCACGGTCATGGAATCTGCGTTTTGATGAAGTGATTAAATCCTATGGATTTTCACAATGCTCAAACGAGAGTTGCGTGTACCGTCTATGTGTCAGCAGAATTGTGGTGTTCCTTGCACTTTATGTAGATGATATTCTCCTATTTGGCGACAATGTGGAAGTATTGTCGGGCATAAAGGGGTGGTTATCCGAGCAGTTTCATATGAAGGACCTTGGGGAGGCAGGATACATCCTAGGGGTAAAAGTATTGCGGGAGCGCAATAAAAGGATGTTGACCTTGTCTCAAGGATCATATGTGGATACTGTGATTGCTCGTTTCAGCATGCAAACTGCCAAGAAAGGTCTGTTACCCTTCAGACATGGCATATATCTTTCCAAGGATCAGTGTCCGGTGACACAAAGGGAGAAAGATGAAATGAGGAACGTGCTGTATGCATCGGCCGTGGGGAGCCTCATGTATGCAATGCTATGTACGAGACCAGATATCTGCTTTGCTGTAGGCATGGTAGCGAGATACCAGTCTAACCCTGGACAGGCGCATTGGACCGCGGTAAAGCACATACTCAATTACCTAAAAAGGACTAGAGACTACTGTCTCGTCTATCAGTGTGAGGAGTTGTGCCCTGTGGGTTATACTGATTCGGATTTCCAAGCAGACCGAGACAAATAGAAGTCTACCTCTGGCTATGTGTTTACATTGGGAGGTGGGGCCATATCATGGAGGAGTGCAAAGCAGAAGTACATTGCAGACTCCACCATGGAAGCAGAGTATGTGGCAGCTTCTGAAGCTTCAAAAGAAGCGGTATGGTTTCGAAACTTCCTTCTGGAGTTGGACGTGATTCCTAAGCTGCCCAAGTCAATCACGATATACTGTGATAATTCGGGAGCTGTGGCTGATTCAATGGAACCACGAACTCAAAGAGCAACAAAACACATTGAAAGGATGTACCATATTATACGAGAAATCGTAGCAAGGGGTGATGTGCTAGTAGAGAAGATTGATACAAGAAATAATCTAGCGGATCCATTCACAAAGGCTCTACCTCAGAAGGTCTACGAGATGCATGTACGTAACCTTGGGCTGAGGGCAAAGCTATCCACGTGGAATGTTTGATGTAATAGCTAGATTAGTTTAGACGCGTTATACTCTGGAAAGCACCTGTATAATGCTTTGAGTATAAGTGGGAGACTGATGGATTTATATACTAAAAGAATTATGATTGGTATATTATGTACAAGGTCGATTGGTTAATATACTGGGAATCATAAATGTTGTAAGTTCATCTCCTGTCTGAATTAACAAACATGTGTCGCAAACGCAATTATCCTCTTATCTCGTCGATAGGGAGATCATACGGTGTGTAGAAGATCACGGAAGATCGTATGGATGGTTTGACCTAGCGAGATATAAATAGTTATCACAGCTGAGATAGTTCCAGGATAAACTGTCGGTGTAGGCTGCAGCATACGCAGTAATAAGCATCTTATCTTAGATGGCTTGGTATGCTGGTGTGGGGCACACATTGATAAGGACCTAAGTCGAGATCGATTCTTTTATCTGACATTAAAAGAATCTAGATCTCTATGGCTTGACGAGATCCTAAGCCTAAATGAAGGTACAAAAGTATATGCAGATTGTGTATTACTTTGAGTTGCAGTGAAAGGCTCTAGTTGAGCTTGTATATCTGTATCTTGGGTAATAGCAGTTTGTGTATGACTGTCTGGTACTGGAACTAGGTAACCACATCCAGTATAGGATGGTGACATTCCCTGAACAGCTCAAAAGTTTCGTTATGCTAAGTCCTCCAGGCTGATTAAGTTCAAGCATAAGTGAAAAGGTTTGAGTGGATTGATTCAGGAATATAAGATGTTAATTAATTAAATAGCTTGTCAGAGCTTAAATTAATTAACGAATGTCTGTAACCTTAAATGAGGGGATATACCGAGCCCATGCAACCCGTACCTCAAAACGTGGTAGCAAATAGGTAGGACAGTATTGATTCTCTGGTGGAATGAATCAATATTAATTAATTAATTATATTCTGGGTTGAATATGGGAATTAATTAATTGATAGGCCATATTTGCTATTTGCATTTTGGTCCCTGGTCTGGCCCATGAAACTCAAGCCCAATAGGAGTCCAGTAATTTCCTACAAATAGGTCTCAGTTCCTCAGATCTCAACACACCACAAGATCATAAGTTGCATACAGCAAACCAAGTTTTGGGAGCTGTGGTGATCGACTAAGATCTGAGAACGACGAGGAAATTCTGCTTCTCAATCGGGCAAGGGATCTGATAGAGAATCTTTACCGGATTTTCAGATCGAGTTGGGATACAGATCAGAAGATCAAATCAGGAGGATTTTTCTTCTTCTCTCTCTCCTCTTTATTTTCGAAAATAATTGTATTATTTTCATAGATTTATTTCCTCAATCTGTTAGGAAATTAAATCCTTGTGCGTGGGAAAGATCAAAGGGCATCTCCGCGCACGCGTTCTTCAGAGTTCATCGATCCAGGTATTCCGCATAAACCTTCTTATGCATAATAATATAGGAGCATGCTAGGATTGTTCATAGGCATAGCAATTTATTTTTGATATTCCAATTATCGATCCTTGGCAAACGGACTTCGTGATTCAGTTCACGAATCCCTTCAATTGGTATCAGAGCCAGGTTAATTAATTGGCTCTATCGGAAAAATAATATTGCCTATGATCATGCATGATTATTATTATTGATTGCATGCAATGGATGGTTTTTGGATTGATTGTATGTTTTTCGTCCTCGTGGTTCTCGGGTTAATCCGCCCTTTTATATGGATTCGTTTTTTACCCATGAGATAAATCCTTGGTTAGATTTAGATTTTTTAAATTGTAATTAGGATTTTTCCATGTAATCTTTTATTTCAAAAATTAAATCTGTAAAACGAAGAACCAAGAATGCGAAGAACACGAAGAACGAAAACACGAAGAACGAAGGGCCGCAAGACGCGTGACAGCGCCGGCACGGCAGGAACGCCATGCATGGCGGTCAGACGCGGCGGGGCACAGCTGCAGGGGGCGCGGCGACAGCGCAGCCGCGCGCGCGCGCACGCAGGCGGACCGGTGGCTCCAGGCCGGGATCGGCAACGCGAGGGGCGGCAGAGCACGGTGGCGTGCGGCCAGGGGCGCGCGCGTGCGGCAGGCCTGCGCGCGCCGGCGGCCGTCCTCCCTCCCTCGGTCAGCGTCGGCAGGCGGAGCAAGGTGGTGTGGCAACAGCTCGGGAGGCGGAGACCGGCGACGGCGGACGGTGGTGGCAGCGCGGGCGCAACCAGCGTAAACCCTAGGGTTTGCGGGTGCGTGCCGGAGCGCACATCCCCTCCGTGCTTCGTGCGCATTTTCCGGCGAGCCTAGGTGAGCCAACGGTGGAGAAGAAGATAAACGGCGGTTTGGGCAATGGTCGGGGCAAGCCGGGGCGGCGGCATGCGAAACGGGCAACGACCAGAGGAGGCAGATCACGGGCTACAACCATGCACGTACGTGCATGGCTATTGCGCAACTCCGAGAGCCCTCACGGCGGCGGCGAGTCGCCGGCGACAGTAGTTCGCCGGTGGTGACTCATCGGGCCAAGTTCTCGTAGGCTATTGAGCTTGCAATGTGTGCCTAGGCCCGTGATTCAGTTAACTAGCCCAATTGTCTGCTTTTCCGATAAATCAAATCTTGGAGGCCCATATTCGGAAAATGAATTCAGATCTCAGTCCAAGTAGTGGGAGCCCAGTCGAAGATCTGTATTGTTAATTCCAACTTGTAATAGTTAGAATTAATTTTTATTTCATATCATGGGGCCACGAGGACATTTTTTATTTGCATTATTATTTGTCTTCGCATGATATACGTGTTTAATTTAATTGCGCAGCATACAAGCATGTTGTCGATAATAGGAGCACGTTTACTGCTTTTATTTACAGCTTTAAAGCATGCTATATGATTTATTTTATGTAATTAATTATAACTATAAATTCGGAGTTCATGCTATGCATGATAGAATTTTAGCAATGTTATAAATATGGCTACATAAAATAATCTGTGCAATTGAACCTTATGAACTAAAAATTACTAAGCTCATAATTTAGTAAGACCTCCACAAAGCGATCCTTTATTAGAAGTGGGTAATTTATTAGGTAAACGTCTACATGTGTAGCTTCCTTAATTTATTATTCATAAGTTCTAATAGATATGATTTCTTAAAACAAACATTTATTTCATGTGAGAAGTGGGAGTTCATGCGTAAACGTCTACATGTGTAGCTTGCGTATTGAATTTTCATAAGTTCTCTAGGGATTGAATTAAATGAGACAACCTTATTATAGGGATCGAGTGTGTTCTAATAGATTCTTATATGGTAGGGTTGGCTTTGGTGGTAAGCTAGCTTAGATGTTATCCAGAGTATAACTCATTTGTGATGTCCCTGCTCAGTAGGATAATATGGTCTTAAGTTAGTCTCCAATTATTAATTCCATTT
>JAPKLW010005482.1:7545-20880 GCA_026898455.1 Plectranthus barbatus | reverse complement strand
TTTTCTTGATTTTCCTTCACTTGGTGTTTTGGAGTTGTTTTGTGTGTGCAGGATGTGAAAAAGGTGAAAAAATGCGAGTTTTGGAGCTAAATTGAGGCCAAGGGCGAAGAACATCCCGTTAGGGACACACACCTCCCGTTCGGGACAAGAAAAAAGGGAAATTGCCAAAAAGACGAAGCCGGTCCCGTTCGGGACGGCTTGGTCCCGCTTGGGACCCATGCTCGGGAGGCTCCAGTGCGTTCGGGATACGTCAAATAGGCATGAATTCGAGAGATGGTGTGAGAAGTCGTAGCAGATCCCGCTCGGGACCATGTCGTCCCGCTCGGGATCGATCGGGGTTTTCTGGCAATCAAGTTTTCTCCTCCCGCTCGGGATGGAGTTTTTCAAAGGCAGATCCCGCGCGGGATGGAATAACTGAAGCTGCGGGTTTCACACCTATAAAAGGCAAAAGAATTCCACATTTGGAGGGTTCGACTTTTGAAAACCCTAGAGAGACTAAGGCACAAAGAGAGGCGATTTTCACTTCCGGAAAGCTGGAAATTGAAGGTGGAAGGAAGGATTCGAAGCGAGATTGAAGATTCATCATTAATTCCTAAGCTTCTTTATTCTACTTTCTCTTCTATGTTCTACTTTGTGGTTTTGACGAACTCATTTAGAATTATGAGTAGCTAAACTCATTGTTGAGGATTTGGATGTGATTGGGATGATTTAAATATTGTTTGGATTTGGATTATTGAAGTTTTTCAAGGTTTTGATTATTATTGTGGATTCAATTTGTGTTCCTTTCATGATTGATCACCATGTGTTGGAAAGTATGCCTCAATGAATTAACTTGATAGGTTTGTGCATTAGAGGGGATTGCAATAATAATTAGGTATTATTTCACTTAGAAGATAAGTGAATTGGTATCTAGGTCAATGAGTTTGTGTGCTTTTGGGAGTTAATTGAGATTAATATACCTAGACTTAGGTTGAGATTTCAATTAGTCAACGGTTATTGCACCGGTACTAAGGGTTGTAACTAGAATTTGATGAACCGACCCATTCTATCTATTGAAATTGGTTAGTGTGAGTGACAAGTCCAAACATATTCATAATCTACTCCCAATCCATCCTATATTCCTCAATCGTTCTCCTTTGGAATTACTTAGTTGAATTGAAGTTTATTTAATTGTTTTAATCGTTAATTGCATGTTAGATAGTTGGAATTTGATATTCAAAGTATTTTATCGCATCTAGATATTAGGTTTCAAAATCATACTTTTACTTGAATAACGGGCGAATTGAGTCTTCATGTTCGATAATTTTTACTTGATAAAAAATACTGCAATCAGTGCTCTGGCGAAGTGAATTTTGAGGTAAAAATGGCATTTTTAGGATTCTCTTACCTCATTCTTTCCATTTCCAACCCTATTTTCTCTATGCTCCATGTTTTAGAAGTGGAGATCAAGTGAATCAAGTGTTGATCGAGCTCACGAGGTCTCATTAACGTTAATGAGGTACAAACCAAACTCCTCTCTAGCTATTTCATAAGTTTGAGCATGTTTTCAAGTTTTGCCCTAGAATGAAATAGCATGATCTAGGCTTGTTCTTGAGTTTATGAGTACGTATGTATGTTTAGCATGTTAAATATTGAGCCTAGAAATCGTATGATAGCCTAGGAATCGAGTTATGATCATTTTGGATTATTTTTGAGATTTTAGCTACATTTTTAAATGTTGAGCATATATTTTGATTCCACCATGTTTTTGATGTTTACAATGCTTAGAATCGTGTCTAGACTCGTTATATATGTTAGAAAACCATTTGGTGTTGTTGGAAATTGATTGGACGAGCCCGGATAACCGTTTGAGCCAAAACTCAATTTTAACACGAGAGAGAAAATCTCTCTATTTCGGTCGACATTCGTGCATGTCAATCGAAGTGGGCATGTCGATCGACATACCCCATGTCGGTCGACATGGACCCCTAGTTTGAATTCTTGTGCATCGATCTCTTGTTTTGGTCAACATAAATTCGTATCGGTCGACATCTTCTATGTCGATCGACACCCTCCATTTCGGTCGACACAAATTAAATTTTGAATAAAATATTCATATCGGTCGACATGAATTGTATATCGGTCGACACCTCTATTTCGATCGACATTTTTATTTCGGTCGACATGTCCATTTCTATCGACACACTCTGTGTCGCTCGACACAGACCTTTTTTTTAGATTTTTCAATTTTCTTTCTTCGATCGATTCAACTATTTTCTATTTCGTTCGACATCTTCTATATAGGTTGACACAGAGATCTATTCTTTTCTTTCTTGCTCTCTCTAAAACCTTTTGATTCGAACCAACTTCTATTGTTTGATCCGATCTTTCATAATATAAACTTTCTTGAAGCCAATTATTGAATTGAACTTGTTGAGCTTTAAACATCGAAATTCAATTCGTATTCGAGATTTAAATCCTTTTGGTTGCACTTTTGACATGATTTGAAACTACTTGATGAGTTCTCATACTCTCAAGCAAATATACGTCAATTCATAATTGATTATGAAGTTTCTTTCAATCATAATCCTTGAAGTAATGCTCAGTCATTTGACGAAGTCTTGTGTTGGTTCAATTGAATTGAACTATTACTTGAATAACGCTTGATATTGAATTGTGAGTTGTTTGATTAATGTTTGACCTCTTTGTTCATCAAACCAAATTGATAAATTATTCCTTCACATCCTTCTATCCGATGGCTCAAGACTTGATAAATCTATGAATAATTAAGAGTCTAGAATTCTTTGATTATAGATATCTCAATCTATCATCCCTTGATGATTTATTCGGATTCCTTATGTTATAGGAAAGGGTAAGCAAAAGATTGGCATCTAGAACGACCGACTGTTACTGCACCTACTCAAGGTGGGCTTTCTTACCCCTATATCGTGGGTTAAACCAAAAACAAAAATGATGTTTTCTTTTCAAAACAAATCAAGCATGAAATGAATGATGTTTTGTTTTAAACTGTTTTGTCATTGCCTATTGTTTTGTGTTTGTTATCTGTCCTCTCTGTTTGGGAACCCCACTTAGAGAAGAATATAAAACGTATTCAACGTGGATGTTGACTCTGCGTATTGCGAGTCTTTAACGATCGTGCCCTGGTAGCGAAAGAGATACCACGGGTTAGTGCACTGTGATGCTGACATGTTAGGGGTCGTGCCCTACTCGGACGAGCATCGTGACTGTGGTAGGAGCAGATAGTTTAACTGTGTAAAAGAGCATGCTCATTATCATAAAAAAAATTTGGTTCCATGGGAGGATTTCAAACTTAAAACCCCATGTGCGACTACTTGAAGTGGAGCTGAAGACTTCCTTTTGTAATAGTTAGATGCTGAAGTATGTATCTTCATATACATACTTCATTGATAACTTTCCGCTGCTAAAACTCATTGTCTTTTGTTAGACTTTTAAACATTATAATTCAACTTGATAACTCTGGTTGTTCATTTCTTGAGAAGCCAAGATCCCTTCTCAAGGAGGGACCTTTATCATCTTTTTAAATACTTGTGATTTTTGTGTTGATTTATATCTTGAATTGCTTGATCTTTTCTTCTTGATTGATATCCCAAATGCATGTCTCGCACCCGATGTGCCTCAATCTCTGATTTATGCTTTGTTTATAAATCGGGGCGTGACACATACCCACATAGCAATCTTCAATCTGATTTGGAAAAGTCTACCTTTTTCATTGCTAATTAATGTTAGCCGTGGATGTGAAGATAAGTAAATTGGACTAAGAAAGAAACAACATAATTATGGTAATGATATGCTTTACCTACATTAACTTCATCTCTTTTAGTTGCGTTACAAGTGCCTTCACTCACCTCCAATGCCGGATAAGAATCTTGCTTCTTCCAATAGCTGATCACATAGGTGTTGCAGAAATCTTTATTGGGAGAATGGTTTTTTAATTATAATATGCGTGTGGAAACACTGAAACTAAAAGAAAAACCCTAAAAAGCGTGTGTACACCACTTTCAACTTCCCTAATTCAGTCAGTTACTAAAAAAATAGAATAAATAAACTCCCCTAATTCAGTATCAAACTAGATTACTTTCTTGAAATTTGATCATTTTTACTTTGGGTCGCACAAGCTCATACAGATTTGTTTTTGGGCATCTCCCAAAAAACATTATATTTATGGAGTTAATTTTGAACTCTTATACAAGGAAATTCTCATTTCCTTCACCGATGTAGGACAAGTTGAGTTTGTTACTCCACACATCCATATAGTTCTGTTGCTACAGGTTGCTATTACTGCGCATAGGAGACACAAGTGTGGTATTAGTTTTGTCTTTAAGATGGCATGGAGCAATATCTCAGAGTTGCAATGCTATTTCCTTCATGCTGCAGAAATTCTGCTTTGAGCCAAATGTTATGTGTGAACGCATTGATAAAACAACTTCATTTCGATTTAGTCAGGCATTTTCTATTTATTTTTGTTAATCTTTATATGAGTTTCTCTTTCTTTATCGTATGACCACTCTCTCCCTCTCATTCACAAATACATTGTGATGGGACATTCTTTTCTTCCAGAAACGACCTTCCCCTGATAGTGATGAGCAAGCCCGATTTTCTGATGTTCCTTAATTTATGGAATATGTGCAAAAAGAGATGAAGAAGGGCGTCTGGTGATGGAGACTACCTTTATAGAACAAATAAATGTTGTACTTTGATTATGTTCACTATTATGCAAATAATCTTTGTTTTTCAACCTTCCCCTGTTTCCAGATTTGACTTCACTGAGTTCTTGTCAAGTTTGCTGTTGTTGGTACCAAATCAGATATAGATAAAATGCATCAGTCTTAAAGTATGATGGCCCGAACTAACTCTTATTCAAGTCAGTTCGTGTTTATTGAAAATTGATTAATTTTCTAGTTAAGTAAGTTAGTTGATTCAGTTAGTACACCAACAACTTCGTCAGTTGTAGGGTTTCATGTAAACTAGCGTGCAAGATAAGTAAATCGAAGTAGTTAATAATACAGGATATATAGTGGTTCGGATATTAAAAGATCCTACACCTACGTACTCTTTGATCGTTAGATGGATCTGAAATTCATTAGAACAAGTTAGAACACAATGCAACAAGTTTATTTCGGTTTCGGGAAGCTCCTATGTCCTCCAGATTCTAAGCAGCTACATGCAGCGAGCTTTATCACACGAGTCCACGCTTTGGCTGTCTTCAAACATACATACTTACCACGAATACATTACTAGGTCTACGAGCTAGATATGTGTGAGTTTGCATTCCTTACAGAACTTGGAATTGATGCATGAATATTGGGTAGACTTTTGAAGTTTTAGAGAGTCTGTCTCGGATTCAGTCGCTTGGAAAGAGTTTGAACTGTGCTAACTCAAGCTAATCAACTATGAGTCTCATGTAAGAACACAATGATCAAGTGAGAGAAGAAGACTTTTGATTGCTAATGACAATGTGCAATTGATGTCTGAAATTTTCATAAAATTTGTAACATTCTCTGAGTCGATTTCTTAGGTACTATTTATAAACCTTGGTAGAAAGCTCCAAGAGTTTGAACTATGCGAACTCAGGCTAACCAGCTATGTGTCTCATGTAAGAACACAATGATCAAGTGAGAGATGAAGACTTTTGATCGCTAATGACAATGTGCAAATGATGTCTGAAATTTTTGTAAAATTTGTAACATTCTCTTAATCGATCTTCTTGTTAAATCATCAGAGTTTCCATATTTGAGAAAGATAATTGAAATCAAAGTGAAGAAAACTGAATTCTATTCTATATTCATCTCACTCCAATCGTCTGTAAACTCATGCTTATATATAGCAGAAAGAGATCTAGATTCTTTTATCAACTAACTACCAAAGCTAGGCTACAACTATGACGTGGAATGTAATTAACAATGGAGGTAAATTATCTGTTTCAATCATATGCGCATCTTCTAGAAGCAACTCGTATTCTTCCTCATTTGTGCGCGCACATGAAGTGTCACGTGTGCATGGATTTATTTTGCCCTTCTCTCGTGTGCATGACTTCGCTGTGTATGACTTTAGCACCTTCACCCCCCTTTAAGCTGAACGTGCCATATGTTCAGCTTGGAGAGAAGATCCAAAAACACTGCAGCAGGAAGAGATTTGGTGAAGAGATCCGCAACTTGAGAGGATGAACGAACGTACTGCAGAAGAAGAAAACCCTGCTTGAACAAGTCACAAACTACATGACAATCGATATCTATGTGTTTAGTTCATTCGTGAAATACGGGATTTTCAGATTTATGTAAGGCAGCTTTACTATCACACCAAAGAGATATCGAAGAAGTAGCCAGACAACCGAGATCCCTCAATATATAAGCAATCCACTGTAATTCTCGAGCTGTGGCCACCATTGCTCGATACTCGGCTTCAGCCAACGAGCAGAGACAGTCGTCTACTTCTTGGTCTTCCAAGAAACAAGACAACCTCCAAGATAAACACAGAAACCCGTTAAGGAGCGGCGAGTGTCTTTGCAAGCGCCCCAGTCAGCGTCACAGAAGGCCTCTAGGTGGAGATCACTTGAGGCTGAATAGAACAAGCCAAGAGAAGGACAACCAGACAAGTGCCGAACAACATGAACTGCAACATGTCAGTGAGAGGACCTCGCTGACTGAACAAATTGACTAAGTTGCTGCACCACGTAAGTGATGTCCAGTATATTATAGCTAAGATATAAGAGACGGACAATAAGGCATCTGTATCTTTCAGGTTGATCAAGGGATTCAGATGAATCTTGATCACGGGCAGCAAACTTGAGGCCTGCAGGAAAGGGAGTGATAGCAGGAGAGCAATCAAGCAATCCCATGTCACGAATGATGTTTATGGTATATTTTGTCTGGCTAATGTATATACCGGTATTATTCCGGATGAACTCCATGCCCAAGAAATATCTTGCAGGACCCATGTCTTTAATTGTAAATGCATCATCCAAAAATCATTTAACATGCTCCAAGAAAGTGGGATTAGAGCCGGTAATGATAATGTCGTCCACATATATTAATAGAAACATGAAATCAGTACCTTGATGATAGGTGAAGAGGCAATGATCATGGGCTAACTGAGAGAAGCCAAATTGTCGAAGCTTAGAAGTGATTTCATGGTTCCATTGCCTAGATGCTTGCTTGAGCCCAAAGAGTGACTTGCGCAGCCTACAGACTTCACCTTTTTTAGCTTTTGCATAACCTGGAGGAGGAAGCAAGTATATATCTTCAGTGAGGGATCCGTGCAGGAAGGCGTTGTTGACGTCTAGTTGGTGTAAAGGCCATCCTCGAGCAGCTGCCGATGCAACAACCAATCTTACGCTTACAATCTTTGCAACCGAGGAGAACACCTCCGTGTAGTCTTCGCCCTCGACTTGTGTGTAACCTTTGGCTACAAGACGGGCTTTAAAGTGATCAACACTCCTATCTACAAGATACTTGATCCGGTATACCCATTTGCAACTGACCGCCATCTTGCCGGGAGGTAATGAGGTTATCTCCCATGTCTTGTTTCTTTCCAGAGCATCAAGCTCGTGCTGCATAGCTTCCTGCCACTTAACATTAGTTCTATCATGATTGTAAGAATTAGGTTCTTGTAATGTAGACAATAGAACCACTAAACTAGCATGAGCATGCGGTATGGAAGATTGAGATATGGAAGTGGAAGTGTAGGAGGGATATATGGATGTGGTTGCATATTCTTTCAACCATGATGGAGGATGAGGCTGTCTAGTGCTTCTACGAAGAGATGAAGGAGCAGCTGGGACAGGATTTTGATAAGGAGGATCGTAGGCAGATGTGGGATTAGAAGAATCATGTGCTTGAGTAAAGTAATCATCATCATCAACATGAGGGAAAGAAGGGTTGCAGGAAGGTAGTGTGGGGAATGAAGAGGTAGATTTGAGTGAGGGAAACACATGTTCATGGAACTTTACATCTCTGGATATCACAACTTTTCTGGTAGAAGGGAGATATACCTTGTACCCTTTTTGCCCGCAGGGACAACCTACAAAGATACCAGTTGTAGACCTACCATCAAATTTGTCAGTACAATGACCTTTATTCAACACATAGGCTAAACAACCAAATACCCTTAACATAGAGAGATCGGGGGCTTTGTTGTAGAGCATGTGATGAGGGTGGTCACTGGAAAACTACTAGATAAATTGTAGTAAAACAGTGGCAAATAAATTTATAACCAAGATATCGAACCCAAGGGAATTGGACAACGAAATTATCCTATGTATTAATTCTAGTTCCAGAATTCATTGTTTGAGAAAATAGAAATCAGGGTTTGGTTTTGAAATTTAAAGATTGCAAAAAAGAATTTAAAGGGTTTTAAAATAGAATTTAAAGATACAGATTCCAGGGCACACAATCAATCCATCTACATGCACAATTAATCAACTCGGCAATGGTGGGAAATCAGATAAATAGCTATAATTCCTGTATCGGGCAATTACAACTTAGACAACTAATATGTGACTATCTTCTCTCGGTCTCAAGAACACAATGTTAATCAATCCCAATAAAACATCAGATTTTAATCCCTACAATTAATTCTTCTTTTTTAGACAGAAAACAATTGTATTAAAATTTCTTTTTCTATTATCAATTTTCACCTTTCAGTCTTTCAATTGATAACTATAAACCTAGATTTAATTTAATCTCTCGATCCTTCATTAAATCTAGATCCACTTAATTAAATCAGGAAATTAAACCATGCAATTTGAGTTGAATTAATTAAACATGCATCAAGATTGATTGCTCAAAGCCCTAGAACCTGATTGGGTTTCTAGCCAAAAACCATGTATAGAATTAAAGAGAACATATTATTAAAACGCATAAAATAACTTACAAGAAAAATAAAAATCGTCGAGTCTTCGACTCTTCAAAACTCTAAAAACTCCAATGTTGATTAATTATAAATAAAAATCGAGCATACAGGGTATTTATAAGGGTAGATGTGTATCTCAAAAGATCTACGGCTAAAAATATCAAAATCTCCATGTTTGGGATGAAATTGCCTTTTTTTATCTCCATGTCGATCGACATGCGTCGTATCTGTCGATATGCACATTTCAATCAATATGTGGTACGTCGGTTGAAATGGCTGCATCAATCGACATGCCCTGCATCGATCGAAATGGCTATTTTGATCTGAATGCCCCATGTCTGTCGAAACAGAGAGCCATCCTGCAGATTTTTCTTCAATTGCACACTTTTCTCCAAATTTGACCTATTTTCCTGTAAAATCATCCACCGCAAGCATAATACCCTCGATAAACAACTCATGCATGAAATAAACTATAAAATAAACATAAAACACATAAAACAAAGGAGAAAAATATGGATAAGTGAGTACATTTACGAGCATATCAAGAGGTAGACCAGCTGAGAATAGGTGAGGGAAGTCTGTTTATTAGATAAGTGGCTGTAAGGACGGCTTCCCCCCCAGAATATTTTAGGCAAGTTTGATTGAATGAGTAAGGACCTAGCCACTTGAACAAGGTATTGGTGCTTTCGCTCTACCACACCATTGTGTTGGGGTGTATAAGGGCAGGATTTTTGATGTATAATTCCCTCCTTACTAAACAGCCGATGACATGCTTCATTAACTAATTCACTCCCGTTGTTGGATCTCATAACTTTAATAGAGTGACCAAACTGTGTATTAACATATTTGACAAATATATATAGGATGGATGGAACTTGTGATTTGTATTTTAGCAAGAATGTCCAAACACTGCGGCTATAGTCATCAACAACCGTAAGGAATTATCTACAACCCGTACGTGAATCAACTTTGTATGTGATAAGCTCAGAATTTTACTCACTTATCTATTCTATTTTCTATAAGTTTCTATTATTTTGTTGAGTTTATTAGCTTATTTTATGCATGAGTTTCTTTAAAGAGGTATTATGCTTGTCATGGTGATGTTTTGTAGGATTTTGGAAAAGAGGAGTAAAAGATGGAAAAGTCGAAGAGAAAGGATCTCTGTTTCGACCAACACAAAATTGTGTCGGTCAACGCGGAGAAATGACGATTTGCTGAAGAGAGGATTCCACGTCGACCGATGCAAGCCTGCATCGACCGACGTAGAGTGGTCGAAAGAGATGTGGCATCGACTTGAAGAAGATTGACTTGGAGGAATACGCGTTGACCAACGCGAGCTCTATGTCGATCGACGCAGATATCTGAAAAAGGAAATTTCGAGATTTAATTGGTTAAATCTTATTTTTTGCCCTAGATCCCAAAATATACACTTCTACCTCTCTAAATATTGATCTAGTTCGAGTTTTTAAGGAGTTCCAAGATTTTCAACCAGAGTTTTAATTATTGTTCAAGTTTTCGAAGAGTTGAGAAGATTGAGAACTCAACCAACCTTTATTTTTCATTGTAAGTTTTATTATGCAATTCAATAAATTGTTTCTTGTGTTTCCGTCCATCATGAGTTGCTAGAAACCCTAGCAGATTCTAGGGCTTTGATAATCTTTCTGATGCATGTTTAAGTGATTCAACTCTAAAGCATGGTTCAATTCTTGGTTTTAATTCAATCGAATCTAGAATTAATGAAGGATCGAGAGATGAAATTGATCTAGGTTTGTAGTTATTAATTGAAGGACTGAGAGGTGAAAATTGATAATAGGAAGAGGGAATTGAATGCATTTGTTTTTTGTCTCAAAAGGAAGAATCAATTGTAGGTTTAAATTAGATAGATATTGGGAATAATTAATGTTGTGTTCTTGAGACCGAGAGGAGATAGTCACACATTAGTAATCTAGGTTTAAATTGCCAAACACGGAATTTACTCCATTTGAATCTAATTATTCCCCATTGCTGAGTTGATGATTTATACATGTTGATGTTAGATTATCTGCCCTGGAATCTGTCTCTTTAATTTCTGTTCTCAAAACCCTTTAATTTTTGTCTTGTCATCTTTAAATTTCAAAATCAAAACCCAATTTCTGTTTATTCAAACAATAAATCTTAGAACTATAGTTAGTATATGGGATAATTTCGTTGCACAATTCCTCTGGGTTTGACTACCTTTGGGTATTTTTATAAATTTATTTGCCACTGTATTTGCAATTAATCTGTGAATTTTGCAGTGATCAAATTGGCGTCGTTGCCGGGGAATTGTTAGATCTTATCTTGTTACTAATTTGTTTTAAGATTAATTGGATTGAGTTTTTTTAATTTATTTAATTTTTGTTCATGTGCGTGTGTTTGTGTTGGTTTTTGCATTCTGTTTCGACCGACGCACAGCTCACGTCGGTCGACTCAGAAAACTTTTGTGCGTCGGTCGACACACTCCTGTATCAATCGACGCAGATTGATATTTTTCAATTTTTGTCTATTTTTGCAGGTCTTGCATGAACACGAGGGCTCAAGGGAAACCACTCAAAGTCTTCGACCCAGAAATTGAAGCAACCGTCCGGAGGAGGCACGAAAAAACACAATCATCAACATGGAGCTACCAAACAATCAGAATGAGGAGGATGGCCTGAACATGCCACCTTTGGAGGACCCGGACACCCAAATTACAATAAGGAGTGCCCTACTGCTGGCCCAAGAGATGAATCAGATGCGGGAGTTGGTCAAGCAGCTGACGGTGGAAAGGGAAGCTGAAAGAACTGAGGCTGCAAGGAGACAAAGAGAGCAAGAAAGAGAAAGAAGGCTCAGAGAGGACTCCGATGATGAGGATCCCAATGCCTTGGCGAGGAGGTATAGACCACAGCCCGGTAATGAGGGATTTGTTATTGGTATTAATGTCAATAACTTTGAACTCAAAACCGACCTTATTCAGATGGTTCAGCAGAACCAATTTAGTGGCCGAACTGTGGAGGACCCTTACACACACTTCCGGATGTTTGTGGAGGTGTGTGAGACTGTCAAAACGGAGTTACCAAGGACGTGATCCATCTACGTTTGTTCCCCTTCTCACTTTGGGATCAGGCTCGAACGTGGTTTACGGCCCTGGATTGCAGCAGCATCAGGACTTGGGCCGATCTCTAAATAGAGTTTCTTTCTACCTACTTCCCGTCGTCTGTGATCATTCAAAAGAAGATGGAAATCCTGCAATTCCACCAGAGGATTGATGAGTCCCTGTTCGAGGCATGGAGCAGGTTCAATGATTTATTGAGGAGCTGTCCCGGACATGGAGTTGATACTGAAGAGAAAGCACACATCTTCTACTGGGGAATGAACGAAAGGACTCAAGAGTCAGTTGACATTGCAGCGGGAGGCTCTGTGATGAGCAAATCGGCAGACAAGGCCCTCAAGCTGTTCAAGAAGATGGCCATGCACACTCAGAAGTGGGCAAATCCGAGGAGGCCTCAAGTCAAGGTAATTGAGAAGAAGGAACCTGATGACACCCTCAAGAAGGAGATTGAAAAGCTCAAGGGGGAGATGGAGAAGCTGACATCTAATGCTGCTTGTGTTTCTGTTGCATAGGTTGATCCCGTAGCCGACATGAATTTCATGAACCGAGGAGGTTACCAAAATCAGTACCGGCAAGGGGAATACCAGCATTACCCACCAAGAGCTCATCCTGGTTTCTCTTATGCTCAGCCGGAAGGCGCAGAACATCCTCCACCTGGTTTCGATGGTTAGAAGGGGGAGATCGTGGAAAAGAAGAAGTATATGATGGATTTATATACTGAAAGCATTATGATTGGTATATTATGTACAAGGTCGATTGGTTAATATACTGGGAATCATAAATGTTGTATGTTCATCTCCTGTCTGAATTAACAAACATATGTCACGAATGCTATTATCCTCTTATCTCGTCGATAGGGAGATCATACGGTGTGTAGAAGATCACGGAAGATCGTATGGATCATTTGACCTAGCGAGATATAAATGGTTATCACAGCTGAGATAGTTCCAGGATAAACTGTCGGTGTAGGCTGCAGCATACGCAGTAATAAGCATCTTATCTTGGATGGCTTGGTATGCTGGTGTGGGGCACACATTGATAAGGACCTAAGTCGAGATCGATTCTTTTATCTGACATTAAAAAGAATCTAGATCTCTATGGCTTGATGAGATCCTAAGCCTACATGAAGGTACAGAAGTATATGCAGATTGTGTATTACTTTGAGTTGCAGTGAAAGGCTCTAGTTGAGCTTGTATATATGTATCTTGGGTGATAGCAGTTTGTGTATAACTGTCTGGTACTGGAACTAGGTAACCACATCCAGTATAGGATGGTGACATTCCCTTAACAGCTCAAAAGGTTCGTTATGCTAAAGTCCTGCAGGCTGATTAAGTTCAAGCATAAGTGAAAAGGTTTGA
>JAPKLW010005481.1:1798-20885 GCA_026898455.1 Plectranthus barbatus | reverse complement strand
AGCTAACGTTTTGAAGAATAACTAAGTGCAAGAGATATAAAATTATTTCGCTGCATTTCGTGTTAAGTTATCAACACGACGACTCTGATATCTCGGGACCAACACAATCCACTCAACCATTTTCACTTATGCTTGAGCTTAATCAGTCTGCAGGACTTTAGCATAACAAATCTTTTGAGGTACTCGGGGAATGTCACCATCCTTTACTGGATATGGTTACCTAGTTTCCGTACCAGACAGTCACACAAATTGCTATCACCAAAGATATAGATATACAAGCCCAACTAGAGTCTTTCACTGCAACTCAAAGTGATACACAATTTGTATATACTTATGTACCTTCATTTAGGTTTAGGATCTCATCAAGCTATCTGATAAGCTCATATTTATACTCACTTATCTATATTTTTCTCCATTGTTTCAAGTGTTTTATATTATGTTTTTACTTATTATTGTGCATGAGTCTATTTTGGAGGGTGTTATGCCTTTGATGGGTGATTTTTGCAGGTTTTAGGCCAAATTCATTGGAAATTCGTACCGAAAGCAGATGATGTTCAAAGGAACAGTCACAAATTCTTTCACGCATGGAATCCGAGCTAATGGAGCATGGAAATAGAAAGATCTTTGAATTAGCTTTCCAACGCAACTGGAATCAGGTCAACCAGAGTTCGGAAGCAAAAGTTATGGCCAAAATCGTGAGACTGCGCAGACAGATGTTTCTGTGTCGAGAGACAAGATTTGTGTCGACCGAAACAGAGGTCAAAACTCCGGAAACTTGTGATCTGCATTCCTGTCAACCGACAGGATTTGTGTCGATCGACACGGAGGCCCGAAAAGGCTGTTTTAGGCATGTTTTGGCAGTTTTTGCTATTTTTACCCAATACTCAAATTAGGTCTTTTCCCCCCTCTATAAATTTGATCTCTTAGGTACGAAAATTAGACTGTTTTATCTTGTTTTTATGCATTATTACACTTAGAATAATTGAGCTTTGGAGTTTTTACAAGACATTCAAGGTTCCTCTTTATTTGTAAGTCAATTAATTTAATGTTTTCTTTCATTCTAGTCATGATTTGTGGCTAGAACCCTAAACAAGTTCTAGGGTTATGATTTCTTTTCTGATGCATGTTAATTGATATCAACTCTTTGGAATGGTTTAATTCTCTAATTTAATTTAATAATCTAGATCAAAAGAAGGACCGAGAGGTGAATTGAGATTTAGGTTTAAAGTTAATTAATCGAAGGACCGAGAGGTGAAGCTTGTTAATAGGAAGAGAGAATTAAATATGTTTGTTTTCTGTCTCAAAAGGAAGAAACCTACATAGGAATAATTAGATGATTGTGAGATTGATTAATTTGGTGTTCTTGAGACCGAGAGGAGATAGTCACTAATTAATAATCTAGGATTTAATTGCCTGACCAAGGAATTTAATCCACAAAAATCTATGTTTTCCCCATTGTTGAGTTGATTGATATTTACATGTTGATGATTAGAATATTTGCCCTAGGATCTGTGTTTCTCTTTATTGTTTTCAAAACTCTTTAATTTCTTGCAATTGTTATTTTTAAATTCACAAACAAAAACCCTTTTCAAAATTGGTTCACTCAAACAAAGAATTGATAAACTGTGTCCAGTACATGAGATGACTTCGTTGCACTATCCCTGTGGGTTCGACTAGCCTTCGGGTTATTATAAATTTATTTCCTGCTGTATTCGACAGCTTTATCAAATTGGCGCCATTGCCGGGGATAGTCAGATTTTATCTTGTTATTGGATTGTTTTGATATTTTATGGATTGAGTTTTTAATTTCTGTTCGTGTGCGTGTGTGTGCAATTTTCGCTTATGTTTTGATTGACAGAGCTTCTATCGATCGACACAGAAGCAGCATCTGTGTCAATCGACAGTCACCCTGTCAGTCGACACAGAGACTGATTCCCAATTTCTTTTATCTTCTCTTCATGTGCATGAACACAAGAGCTCGGGGGAAGAATCTTGAAGCCTTCGATTCAGAAATTGAAGCTACCTGTAGGAGAAACGAAAGCAGAGGAAAGAACAAGGAAAGAGAGCCTGAGATGGAGCAACAACCAGAAGCACCACTCCAAAACATGACTCCTGAGGAGCAAAGACAGTTCATGAATGAGGTCCGACAACTCAGGGAGTGACTTCAAGTGGCACTAGCAGTTCAAGCAGAGTAGGCTGCCAGTCTGGCCAATGAAGGAAACCCTGAAAGACGATATTTGGTGCCTCAAAGATCCATTCTTGATCGCTTCCTGCCATAGAGAGAGGAGCCGGGATTCCAGGTTGGCATTGATGCCAACAACTTTGAGCTGAAGACAAGCCTGATTCAGATGGTCCAGCAGAACCAGTATGCAGGGAAGGCCATTGAGGACCCGTACGGCCACCTCAGTCAGTTCATTGAGGTGTGCGACACTATCAAGCATAACGGAGTGCCTCAAGACACCATCCGGATGCGTTTGTTTTCTTTTTCTCTCAGTGATGAGGCACGGTCTTGGTTTGCTGGATTGGACAAGAGCAGAATTGCCACATGGGCACACCTCCGAGCAGAGTTCCTCACCAACCTCTTTCCGCCCAGTGTCATCATGAAGAGGAAGTCCGACATCACTCACTTCAGCCAGAAGTATGTTGAGACCCTCTATGAAGCTTGGAAGAGATACAAAGAGTTGTTGAGGATGTGCCCCGGCCATGGGATTGATCTTGAGATGCAGGTATGCCATTTTTATGTAGGATTAACCCCTCACTTAAAAGAATTGGTTGATGCTTCAGCTGGAGGACTGCTCATGAAGAAAAGTGGAGAAGAGGGAATGCAACTTCTTGCAGACATGGCCCTCAACAGTCATCAATGGCCTACTAAAAGGCAAAAAGCAGTCAAGATAGTGACCACTACTCCCGAAATTGATGTGGTGGCAGAAGTGAAGAAGCTTAGAGAGGAGTTCAAACAGTTGGAGGCCGGTAGAGCTTCGGTAGCAGCTATTTCAGATCCCAATATGGCCATCGTTCCTGTTGAGGCCGACTACATCTACCAAGGAAGCAGTTCGAGCACCTCCAATACCGCTGAAGTGAACTATGCCAATGGAGGTTACAACAACTACCGAGCCAACAATCAAGGGTACAGTTACAATGCTAAGAACCATCCTGGTTTTTCTTATTCTAACCCTTATGCTGCTGAGAATCCTCCACCGGGATTCAGTGTTGGAGCCGGGGGAGAGATTGTGGAGAAGAAGAAGTCTGTGCTGGAGGAGACACTTGAAAAGTTCATCAAAAGCTCCGACAATAGTTTGGCAAGGTGGAAACTGAGGTGAAGAACATGTCCACTCACATGCAGCATATGACGAAGCACCTTCAGATGCTCAATGCACAGTTCAGTCAGATTTCCACTGCTATGAGCAATCAACACAAGCCAGGCCAGCTCCCCAGCACCACAGAAGTCAATCTTGAGAAGGCCAAATAGGTAAATGCCATTGCCTTGAGGTCTGGAACGAGCTACAAAGGTCCGAAAATGCCCAAAAGCAAGTTTGGGGGAGAGAAGGAGAAGGAGACCGCAGATCCGTCCTCTGTCTCGATCGACAGACAGCTTGTCGATCAAGACAGAGAACAAGAGGAGGAGAGCGACACAGATGAGGATTCAATCGATAGGACTGCAATGGTTTTGTCGATTGACAGGCAGGTCAGACAGGCACAAATTCTTCCCAGCCATCACAGCCACCTCCTCAGCACAATTCCTCCAGTTCCAAAGCGCCAGACCACCTTCGATGCCCTTTCCACAGCGCTTTGCCAAGCAAAAGGAGGATTCCAAGTTCTCGCGCTCTATCGAGAACTTGAAGAAATGTAAGCATTAATTTACCTCTAATTGAAGCTCTTTCTGAAATTCCAGGTTACATGAAGTATCTCTGCAAGCTCATGAGTGAGAAAAAACATTTCGTGGAGAATTCAACAGTCAAGCTTCATGAGTAGTGCAGCATGGTCATTCAGAAGAAACTTCCAATCAAGAGAAGTGATCCAGGGTGCTTCACAATTCCAGTCGAGATCGGGGGGATTTCATTCAATAAGGTGTTGTGCGACACTGGTGCCAGCATCAACCTGATGCCCTTCTCTACCTTCCAGCGCCTCAAGATTGGAGATTTGAGGCCGACTACAATCACATTGCAAATGGCAGACCGATCTGTGTCTCGCCCCAAAGGTATAATTGAGGATGTTCTCATTCATGTGGGTCATCTATTTTTTCCTGAGGATTTGGAAGTCTTGGATATGAAAGAAGATGGAAGCACACCTTTGATCTTGGGAAGAGAGTTCTTGGACACTAGTGCTGCTTTGATTGATTGTCGTGGTGGTGAGATCACGCTCCGAGCAAATGAGGAAAGGATCACATTCAAGCTCGACACAAGCCAGAAGCAATCTGAATGCTACAAAATAACCTCCATTGAAGATGAAGAGGAAGAGACTGAAGAAGAGGAAAATCAAGCAGCTCAAGAATGGGAGCGAGGGAATGAGTTGGCAAAATTGTCAATTACACCATCTCTTCCCGAGCTCACTGCTGTCATTCAAGATCGCTTGGTCTACATGGTGAATGCCTGAGGAAGGCGAGTGCATTCTAGCCTGCCCTGGTTCTGAAAAAGAGGTATCGTCGAGCTGCAACGTTAACTAAAGCACTTGTTGGGAGGTAACCCAACTGTTATTTGTTTTTATTTCAATTCCTTTCAATTTTCGTTCTTAGTTTTCGTAATTGTTTATTTTCACTTTTCTGCCTTTACTTTATTTTGGTTTTGATGTTTAAAATTTTGAAAATAAAAACAAAAATTGGAGGAATTGCCTCTGTTTCGATCGACAGACCGGCTGTCGATCGACACAGAGGCATGGCACACGGAGAACACTTCGATCGACAGAAGCATGAGTCAACAAAAGGCTCTGTGTCGATCGACAGGCCTCCTGTCGATCGACACAGAGTGCCAGCATCACCAACTCTTCATCGCGCAGCGCTGAGTTCCTCGGGTGGATAAAAACATCAATGTCTGAGATCGACAGTCCGGTACAGTTCTGTTTCTTGTCTGATTTTCAAACTTTTTCTTACTCTCCGAGTTCGAAACAAGTTTGGGGGGATGTGGACAAGAAATTCGAACTTTCTATCCTTTACTTGCTTTATTTTTTATTGCATTTATTTGAATTGGTGTGTTTAAATTTTTGCCTAATAAAAAAATATATAGATATTATATGAGGAAAACTTTTAAGTAATTGAACCCTCTAGCATTATATGCAATGTTTGGAATCGATCTTTGATTAGTTGAGTTTATTTCGATTGTGGTTGATTTGCCCATGAATGTAGAATACCGCATGATAGGGTCTGATTGAAACTTACACTTGCATGATGTTTGAGTGGATTGAAATTGACTAAGGAAGAAAATTTGAAACCAAGTGAGTTTTTGAGCCTTTATTTGTTCATGAGAGATTCGCATGTACGTTTTCGTTTCTCTAGAACTTGCTTTTATTTTGTTTCGAGACTGCATAGTGTGCACAAGGATAGAAAATGATCTTAGGCCATCTTTGTTAGCCCAATCCTAAACACTATCCCTTCATATGTTGAAATTATCCCTAGTAAGCCCCATTGTGCCTAACTCCATTTTTTTGTCTTGTCTATGAGATTTACAAGGAGTTATAATGGTTTTTGTCTTGTCTATAAGATTGATGGAAGAAAGGGTGGTTCAGTATGTGTGGTGGAAAAGAAATTTGTAGTATAGTGGTGAATAAGAGATGGAAGGTTGTATAGCTCAAAATAAATTAGAATTCTCATAAGCCCTATGTATGAAAACATGAGTAATATTTTGAAAGGGTATAAGAGATTCGATAAGAGAGCTTGAAAAGAAAAAAAAAAGAGTCTTGATTTGAATTGTGAAATTTGAGGAGAAGGGTAGATGTTCATAAGAAGGTGAATTAAGATTGATGAGGTGGACGCACTTAGTTGATTTTGAGTCACTTGGCCATATTTCTCTACCTTTCACAAAAAGCCTACATTACAACCCAATCAAAGTCCTTTTCGATTCTTGATTTGTGTGCACAAATAAGCAGTGGGGATTTTAGAACTCTTGCAAGCCTATGGTAGAAATTTCTTCATACATGTTGTGAGTGCTTTCATTTGAAATCCAAACACTTGAGTGATTGAGCGATACACTTTCCCGTGAGTCTTCCGAAGTTAATGGATACCTTATCTCTTTCAATTGCTTGTGTGATGTGGATTGATGAACCTTGATTGTGATGAATCTTGTGAGGTATTGCACTTTCAACGGCTTGAGATTTCTTTCTTCTTTTCTTCGATTGAGGACAATCTAATATTCAAGTTTGGGGGGTTTGATAAGCTCATATTTATACTCACTTATCTATATTTTTCTCCATTGTTTCAAGTGTTTTATATTATTTTTTTACTTATTATTTTGCATGAGTCTATTTTGGAGGATGTTATGCCTTTGATGGGTGATTTTTGTAGGTTTTAGGCCAAATTCATTGTAAATCCGTATCGAAAGCAGATGATGTTCAAAGGAATAGTCACGAATTCTTCCACGTGTGGAATTTGAGCTAATGGAGCATGGAAATAGAAGGATCTTTGAATTTGCTTTACAACGCAACTGGAATCGGGTAAATCGGAGTTCGGAAGCAAAAGTTATGGCCAAAACCGTGAGACTGCGCAGACAGATGTTTCTGTGTCGAGAGACAGGATTTGTGTCAACCGAAACAGAGGTCAAAACTCCGGAAACTTGTGATCTGCATTCCTATCGACCGACAGGATTTGTGTCGATCGACACGGAGGCCCGAAAAGGCTGTTTTAGGCCTGTTTTGGCAGTTTTTGCTATTTTTACCCAATACTCAAATTAGGTCTTTTCCCCCCTCTGTAAATATGAACTCTTAGGCACGAAAATTAGACTGTTTTATCTTGTTTTATACATTATTACACTTAGACCTGATAAGCTCATTATTTCACTCACTTATCTATATTATTTTTCTACTATTTTATGTATTTATATTGAGTTTATATATATATATTTTATGCATGAGTCAATATTAGGTGATGTTAGGCGTATTTTGGTATTTGTGCAGGTTTTAAGCTTAAATTCACAAGAAAACCGTTCCGAAAGCAGTGACGTGTAAGAGTAGCAGTGAAGAGTTCTTCTACGTGACGGATTCGGGCTATTGGCGCATGGCAATGGATGAAGCTTTGAGTTAGCTCTCCAACGCAACTGGAATCGGGTCAATCGAAGTTCGGGAGAGGAAGTTATGGTCAAAACCGTGAGACCGCGCAGAAGGGGCGAGCCTGATTTTTCCACGTCGATCAACGGGGATGCCGCATCGATCGATGCGGACCTGCTGGCGCGGGAAATTGACTGAATTCGAGTTTTTCCATATCTTTAGCCCTATATTTGATATGATACACCTCCACCTCTATATATATCCTAGTAATTTCAATTTTTAGGTGTGCTTCATTCCAGATTTCAGATTTTTGAGAGATTTCCAAGAGTTTTTAGAGTTTATGTTTGAAGACAAAATTTTGTGGAATACATTCAGATCCAAGTTTTTAGGCAAATCAGGTTTTATTTTTCTATGATGAATATTACTCTGAATGTGTGTAACTAATCTCTTCCTCAGATTCTATGGTTTCGAACAATCAATGTATGCATGTTTTGATTAATTGAATTATTTTCCCTTTCCCTTCGTAGTTTGTGAAATCTGAGTTTATTCATAATCTTGAGTTTGCTGGCCACATCTTAGGATTAATTAGTTGATTACTTGAGACGTAATTGTAATAGTTTTCAATGGAAATAGATTTTCACACTATAATCTGATTTCTTGTCGTAACTGAAGGAGATTGATTGTAGGGATAAATCTGTAGATCTTTGGAGTTAGTTAATTTATCTTGAGACCGAGCGGAGCTAGGTAATTAATTAATCTACTTTATGAATTGTCCAACAAAGAAGTTCATAATACATTTCTGATGTTTCACTATGAAGAGGAATTAAATTGGGAAATAATCAATTCATCATCTGTTGGGAAATCTGTCCAAGGTTTCCTTTCCCAGTAGCTTACTTGTTTAGATTATAGTTTTGGTGGATCAAATCCTAAGTCCTACCAGCGTCAGTTGTCTCTACATAGCTCTAGTCTCAAATGTAAAGTCCTGTTTAGGTCTTTTGAGTTGTAAGTCGCAGCTGATCAAGACTCATGCTGACACTGTTCACCAGCATGAGTAACGCTTACCACTGGCTACTGTTCACCAGTTGGGAAGGGTTTCATCAGCAGGCGGCTGACAAACCTTACCAGGAGAATACGTGTTCCTACTTACACTATTCACCATCGGTGATTTCACCAGTCATGGGAGATTCCGAGAAGAATTAACATCCAGACTTTTGGTAGACTTTGATGATGCCAGGGCAAGTCACCAGCAGAGACTGCCAGCACAAGATCACCAGTATGATCTACCAGTCAGATGTTACCAGCAGAATTCCAGATTCTCTCTCCCCGCGTAGTAGAGACAAGAAGAACATTCTCTGAGGAATCGACTGACAAAGGATGACTTTAAGGAAGGATAACTTAAAGTCTATCAGTCACAAGACGCCAGTCTTATTCCTCGGACTGACTAATAGAGCCGTTCTGACACAAAGAGATCTGTGTCAGATAAAGCAGTCTAAGGTATAGCTCTTTTCCGAAAAGCATACCTGCCGCCGTCAGAAGGACATCCGAGGTCTGACACCCTTCCGGATGCGTCCAAACGGCTAGAAAGTTTGAATCGGTTCCTATGGCTATAAATACGTCGCAACCACCAACATTCAAACATTAGATTCCACGAGCGATTGATTCCACGATTCAACTAATCTGCTCAACCACCGAAAGAACTGATATTACTGCAAGAACTCATAAAGTACTTTCGAGGCCTTTCTTAAGGCTTTCCGTGTGTTGATTTATCAAACACGAGACTTCAAGCTTTAAGCTTGTAAGTTAAAGATCTCACTTGGTGTTCTTTCTCCTTCGAGAGAGTTCACAGCAGCTCCTGTGCTCACCAGCACTCGAGTTATTACGGGCATTCTGCCGTAGAGACCGTTACGTTCTTGGGAGAACTAAAACACCCAGCTAGCTGTGGAGGTTGAAGTGACGTGCTCGCACTCCACCAGCTGTGAAGAGTTGAAGAAGGATCCAGGACCGGGAGCGGTTGATCTAGTGAACTGGTGGACGAGGCATTCACCAGCTAGAGATAGATCGTAGGACACCTGTACCTGATTACTCTTAGTGGAATTTCCAGTGCTTCGACTGGAGAGTGGACGTAGATCGATTGATCGAACCACTATAAAATCCTTTGTTATTTATCAGCTTTCAGTCTTTCATTCATATTTTAAACCCAGCACTCAAGTGCTGGAGTATATTCTGAAACTTATATAATTGTGCAAACAAGGCTAAAATATTCTAAGTCTTGAATCACCAGCTGAACAGTTGTCAGCTGCGTACTGAGTAACCAGCACCAGCTGACCAGTTGCCAGTTGTCAGCTGTGAGTAAGTAGCGTGCAAGAAAACAATTAACTTTATTTCCGCTGCGTATCGAAACGTATTATACTCTGAAAAACCGGGACCAACAAGTGGTATCAGGCGCGGTCGATCTTTCTAGACTGGTCGTACACTGAGTCGCTTAGGACCGAGATCCAAGTTTCCTTGCACTTTACTCTTTCTGTCAGTTGATTAGCTCAGGTACACAAGATGAATATCCCGAAGCTGCTCAACTACAATCCTGACAAGCCCGATATATGGTGAAAGAGGTCACTCATTCAACTAAAAAGCATCCATCCAGAGATGAAAGACGTGCTGGAGAAAGGGCCGATCGAGATCACCAAGACAAGGCACCAGTTAGGAGATCAACCAGCTGCTGAGATCCCAAAGCCCCCAGAAGAATGGAACGCTGAAGATAGGAGGCGGAATCAGCTGGACTCCGTTGCTCTCGAGATGATCTTATCATCTCTTCCAGAACCGCTGATGGAGGAAGCCCTCCAATTCGACAGCGCCAAGGCAGTCTGGGACTACCTTGATAGTCTCTGTACGGAGACAGATCAGATGAAGCGCAACAAGTTGCAAGTTGCGGTGGACAAATACGAGTCATTCCAGATGCTGACTGGTGAAACCATCAAGGAGATGGAGGCTAGATTCTATGCCATAGTCAGCGAGCTGAAGTCTTTGGACAAGGAGTACTCGAATGCAGAGCTTAATGCAAAGATCCTGTCTAAGATGCCCAAGGAGGACTGGTTTGTGAAGACCACATCTCTTAAGGAGAAGGATCTATCCAAAATGACTCCCAAGGAGCTATTTGCTCAGCTCCAAGCACATGAGTGGGATATCCAAATGGTGAACAAAAATGAAGCCATTCGGACCGTTGGATCTCCCAGCATCAAAACTCAAGACGAAGCCTACTTCGTCAAGAGGGATTTCAAATGGAAGCACAAGAAGCCTTTCCACACTGACAGACCTGCTGGGCCGCACAACCAGCAGAAAGAGATCCCATCCCCGTCGGGATCTAACTCAAAAGGCAGCGAGAGCTCTATCGCAGATCTTGAGCAACAAATGAAGAGACTGGTTGTTCTACTGGAGAAAGCCAAGTCGAAAGAGGGAGCTTCTCTCAGCTCATCTGATGGGAAATTCGTCAAGAGAGCTCCCCGCGCTTGTTATCAATGTCAATCCCCTGATCATCTTAAATTTGAATGTCCACAGGTGGATAGAGAAGAGCGGGAAAGACTGAAGAAGCTCTTTGAAGAGCGTGCATCGAAGGCCGTTGCTAAGGCGATGCTGACCAGGACAGAGGTTCCTGATATACCTGACCATGATGATGGAGAGTATGAGTCAGATGAAGAATCAGAAGAGGAAGCGCTACTGGCGCTGATGGTAGCTTTTGGAGAGGAAGCACATGAAGAATGTGCTGACAGTGAGGAGGAACAAGCACTGGCTGCTGACGACCAGGTACAATCTGTTCCCTCATTGCACATCATGTCTCCATGCATCCTAGATGATGCTGAGTCGCATTGCTCCGACTCAGAGGTTGTCACTATAGACATTCTTCAACTAGAATTTTTGAAATTTTATGAAATAAAGAATGTCTTGGCTGGCGAAAACACCTCGCTGAAAAATCAGATTTCTGTTTTGACCAATGAGATTGAAAAATCGAGGTCAATTGGTGAAGAGCTAGCCACTCTGAAAAAGACTCACTTTGAATTGCTTCAAAATTTTCAAATTGCAAAAACTGAGCGAGATAATTTTCACAACATCGTTCTGGAGCAAGAAAATAAAATAAATTTTTTGAATAAAGGCTCCAAGGATTTGGAAAAGGCTCTAAGTCATTGGAGAAAGCCGTCTGATAAGTCCGGGTTGGGATTTATAAAGGATTTGAGCAAAAACCAACCCGAACAAATCAATGCTGGCAAGGGTAAGGGCAAACTGGTAAATGCATCAGCACCAGCTGGCAAAACCAGTCAGTCCCGTACGGCTGATCAGCACAGGAATAATAAGACCAGATACATAGGTGAGTCATCACGACAAAATCCTCAACTGGCAAAATCCTCTGCTGACAGGACGCCAGCACACCCTAAGACGCAGACTAAGCCGAATAATTCTAAGGCAATGAAGTCAGCGTCAGCTACCAGTGGAATCCGACAGCCAGCACCAGCTGTCAAGGGAATCCACGCACAACCTCATAAGTATGCCAGTCACCAGCATACTTACAAGGGATCCCAATCTCAGAGAAATTCTGAGAGAAGGACAATACCTGATAGGAGGAATACCTATCGGAGGCCTGAGCCCAATCACAAGTTTTCTCAAAGGGCTGTGAAGGCTAGCCATGGTGGTCCACACTTCCAGAGACCACGAAGGCAACACACACAACCGGAAAAACATTTCCAAAGCTCTCAGCGGAAGCGTACTTCCAAAGGAGATACACACACAGCCACACCTTCCCAAACCAATCTCATGCATTATTTCAAAAGGAAGGGAAAGGCTACTGATGATATCAGCAAGGATAAAACCAAGCTGAAAATCACTAAAGTCTGGATTCCGAAAGGAATCATTCAGCGATCTAACCCTGCAGGACCCGCAGATGATCGGGGACCTAAATGAATTCCACTTCTTTCTTGCAGGAACTAGGTCATGCAACACAGCTTCAGAGGTCGAGAGAGTGGATCCTAGATAGTGGTTGCTCGGCTCATATGACTGGTGAAGAATTCTTGTTCTCAGAACTCACCAAGGTCAAGGGACCTCCAGTCATATTTGGTGATAACTCCAAGGGCAGAGTTATCAGCAAGGGCTGCATCGAGAAGAACGATGTCAGAATCAGAAATGTATCCCTTGTTACCAACCTCAAGCACAACCTCCTGAGTATCAGTCAGTTGTGCGACAATGGATATACAGTTCACTTTGGGAAATCAGAGTGCCAGATCAAGGACGAGAAGACTGGCGAGATTAAGCTGAGAGGTATTCGGAACGGAGGACTTTATACCGTTGACTGGCAAAGCGGGAAAACAGATTCATGCTTCGTGGCCACCAGTACTATGGAAACTAACTGGCTGTGGCACAAAAGGTTGAGTCATCTGAATTTCAGAACTATCAACTACCTGGCCAAGCATGATCTTGTGGAAGGACTTCCCAAGGGAGGATTCAAGAAGGAAGGAATTTGCAAAGCATGCCAGCAGGGCAAGCAAACTAAGAAGTCTTTCAAGAACCAGTCGCCAGTCTGCCCCAGTACCAGTCGGGTACTCGAGTTGCTACATATGGATCTCTTTGGACCAGTAGCACCTCAAACCATTGGAGGAAGACGTTATTCGCTGGTGGTAGTCGATGACTACTCGCGCTATACATGGGTAAAGCTTCTCAGATCCAAGGATGAAGTGAAAGTCATTCTTCCAGATTTGATTGTCAAAGCACAGAAACAGAGAGAAGCTACAGTAAAGCGGATACGGTCAGACAATGGGACGGAATTCTGCAACAGTCTGCTGATGGATTTTTGCGCGGAAGCCGGCATTAAACATGAAAGATCTGCACCAAGGCAACCGCAGCAGAATGGACTGGCAGAACATAGGAACAGGACGCTGAAAGAAGCGGTCCGGTCCATGCTGGCAGAATCCGGCTTAGGACAGAGTTTCTGGGGAGAAGCGTTGGTGACGGCTTGCTATACTCAGAATAGAAGCGGGATCAACGACAGACTCAAGAAAACTCCCTACGAAGTTTATTTTGGTCGTAAGCCTTCTCTAGATCATCTTCGTGCTTTCGGTTCACCATGTTATGTCCATAATAATGGTAAGTCGAAGTTAAATACTTTTTCGCCTAAAGCTGATGAGGGTGTCCTTGTTGGATATGGACATCCCTCTCACAAGGGCTATAGAGTATTTAACAAGACCACCAAACTTGTGGAAATAACATGCAATGTTGTTTTTGATGAAGCTACTTTAGTGCGCAGGACATTACGACAACTGGCTGAAGATGTTCCTGAGGTCAATGATGTCGTTGACCAGTTGGGCAGGAATTCTTCCAATGCTCAACCAACTGGTGTGACTAGACCTATGACTGGATCATCTTCACAACCAGTATCCTCGGTTGCCCATCAGCAATCCGGGAGGGTCGGTGATGCAAATGACCTTGCTGAGACCTTACATTCAATCTCCGTGAGTGGAACTGGCAATAATCCAGGGGGAATACCGTCTGGAATTTTTGAACCAGAAATAGCTGATGAACCAGCTGGAGTGGATGCACCAGCTGACGGTGTAATTATCGCCGAAGGATCAGGAGATCAGTCAGAGAGTGAAGCTGACGAAGAGACTGTTCCAACTGGTGAAGGTCAACCACCAGTTGCAATTGCTGCTCCTACTGGTGAAGTTCTGGAAGCACCAGTCATCAGGACAGAAGAACCAACGCCAGCAGAATCTCATCTTCCCAAATGGCTGAGAAATCACCCATCCGAGGCTATTCTCGGTAATCCAGAAGGTTCTGTTCAGACTCGACACGGCAGTGCGCTCCTGACTTGTTTTATCTTTCAAGAGGAACCTACTTCCATAGGAGTTGCGCTAGAATCTGCCGATTGGATTAATGCCATGCAAGAAGAACTTGCGGAATTCACTCGCAACAATGTTTGGGACTTGGTAGAGAGACCATCACACCAGTCAGTGATTGGCACCAAGTGGGTTTTCAAGAACAAGCGAGATGAGAATGGCATTGTAATCAGAAACAAAGCTCGTTTAGTCGCCAAAGGTTACAAGCAATGTGAAGGCATCGACTTCGACGAGACCTTCGCACCAGTTGCAAGAATGGAGACGATACGGCTGTTCCTTGCGTATGCAGCGTATCATGGGTTCACGGTATTCCAAATGGACGTGAAGAGCGCCTTCTTGAATGGCGAGCTAAAGGAGGAAGTATATGTAGAACAACCTCCAGGCTTTGAAATAGGCACCAAAGTGTACAAGCTGAGAAAGGCCCTGTATGGATTGAAACAGGCGCCCAGGGCTTGGTATGAGACGCTGTCACAATTCCTAATCAGTAATGGATTTCGGAAAGGGAAGATCGACAGAACTCTCTTCATCATCAAGGATGCTGATGATATGCTAATGGTGCAGATATATGTCGATGACATTATATTCGGGTCAAAGAACATGTCTCTCTGTGAGAAGTTTTCTCAACTGATGCAGAACTCATTCCAGATGAGTATGATGGGCAAATTAACATACTTCCTAGGACTCCAGGTCCAGCAGTCAGCTGATGGGATTTTCATTAATCAGCGGAAGTATGCCAAGGACCTAATTCAGAAATATTGCCCAGAGAAGACTAAGGCACTCAGAATACCGATGAGCACCAGTTGCCAGATCTTTCTTGATGAAGAAGGAGAATCGGTGGATCCTTCCAGCTACAGAGGTATTATTGGATCACTTCTCTATCTGACAGCCAGCAGACCCGACATTTCATACTCAGTCGGAGTGTGTGCCAGATATCAAGCCAATCCCAAGAAGTCACACATGGAAGCTGCTAGGAGAATAGTGAAATACCTCAAAGGAACTGAATCACTTGGCTTATGGTACCCCAGGAATGATGAGCTTACACTCATTGGGTATTCAGATTCAGATTTTGCTGGATGCCGAATAGATAGAAAAAGTACCAGTGGTACGTGTCAGTTTCTAGGACACAAGCTAATCAGCTGGTTTAGCAAGAAGCAACACTCTGTTGCTACATCTACTACTGAGGCTGAATATGTTGCCGCTGCCAGTTGCTGTGCTCAAATTCTCTGGATCAAGCAACAACTGGAAGACTATGAAGTGGACACTGGTTGTGTACCCATCTATTGCGACAACAGCAGCGCTATGTGCATAACGAAGAATCCGGTTCATCACTCTAGGACCAAGCACATAGATATCCGACATCACTTCATACGTGATCATGTCGAGAAGAAGGATATCAGCGTAGAGTACATCAGAACTGACGATCAACTGGCTGATATTTTCACCAAACCTTTGCCAGAAGCAAGATTCAAGGAGTTGTGCATCAAACTCGGTCTTATGGAGATTGATGCGAGCCCTAATGTTGAGGAAGAATGAGTCCCAGCTCTCATTCCGTTCTTGTTTTTCTGAAGGATGCTGATTAAGACTAAGTCCAAGCTCTTAGTCTTTCTGTTTTCTTTAGTGGTAGCTCAAAACCACAGAAGGTATCTACTGGCAGAACTTATTCCATAAACAACGAAGGAAATGAGTCCCAGCTCTCATTTCGAATTTGCCAGCAGCTATGCACCATCAGTTGAAATAAAATTGGGTCCCAGCTCCAAATTCCAAGCAATGATGAAGAAGTGAAGAGAGGATTATGCGGAATGAATTGAGTCCCAGCTCTCAATTTATCCAAGTACTCGGGTGCCAGTCGTAAGTACCAGTTGTCAACTGGTAAGGAGACCATGCTGACAGGGGGAAGTGTTCAACTGGCATATCCTGCTGATGACCAGTTATATTACTGATGTCCAGTTGAGTCCCAGCTCTCAACTGACGTTCTCTTGAAGTCCAAGAGTCGTGCCAGCTGTCGCAGAAATAGCGGGAAATGTTTAATATTAGTCTTGCGTGTGCAAATCTTTGAATTTAATGCGGCATTTAATGCCACATTTATTGCGCACAGTGACTGCGCAGTCAAAAGCACTCTCGCAACCAATCAGCGTGTGCCATGACTACACGCTCCATCCCACGTCAGCACGACCACGCACGTCGCCTACAGGGAATCGTGCCAGCTGATGACCGTCGATTCTCACTTTTGACGAATTCATCTCGTCCATCCATCCCAGCATGGCACCAGTATATATAGCGTTCATTCATGATCGGGAAAACTCTTAACATTCCTTCATATTTTTTTCGAACATATTTTCCGTTCATCTTCCTTCAAGATTTCCAAACACTCATTCCCTGAAACCATGGCATCTTCATCCAACCCCGCTGATGATAAATCATCCTCTGCCACTGAGTCTTTGGAGCTAGACTTGCCATTAGCCGAAGCTCACATGCCTACTTTTACAGGCATCGTGAAGGAAGAAGACATCGACTATACCTATCCATTCAGCAAGCTCGTTTCGCTGAATAAAGCAGCCACCCGACATCGCCTCTCTCACGCACAGATTCGCACAGCCCAAGTTCAGAAGGAGAAGATTCTGAACGACAAGCTGGCGGAGAAACACCACGGCCCGGAGCTGATGGAGATGATAGATCATGAGCAGCTCCGCCCGTATTTGACGGCGACTCCCAGGACGTTCCATCCACATATGGTTGCCGAGTTCTACGCTCGAGCAGTCATCGCTGACGACCAGAAATCATTTACCACATCGGTGTTCGGACACCTTATCACTGTCGACGCCGAGTACCTCGCCAACATCTTTGGGATGAGGAATGAAGGAGAGGAAGTAGCGACGTATCATAGGGATGATACGCTCGAGTTCCAGCGGAGGTGGGAGGAGTGGAAAAGGGAGGAGGTGACCGTTTTTAAAACGGGGATGAAGAAGTCAGAAATGGAAGATTTCTGGCAGATGGTGTGTGACATTGTAGTGCGCATGCTACATTGCGAGGTCGGCTCGTACGCCGAACTGAGCTTGAGAAAGTTCTCTGTCATGTGCGCCCTGGCAGACGGCATACTGGGCAACTGGGCCGAATTCTTCTTCGGCCGACTGCTGGAGAATGTTGAGAGGAATGTCACCGTGAAGACTGACGGGAAATTTCTTCACGCGGTGTCATTCGGGCTGAGGATCAGCCACATACTTGAGGTAGAGATGGGGGACGACGTCGACCAGGGGGAGCAACTGGTTGGATCAGATTTCATCCCAGCCACAAGGGTGAAACTGGCTGTCCCCGACTACAAGAAGCCCCGCCGGCTGAAAGGGAAGACGGCTGTGGACCCCGATGAGTCTGTTTCTGAAGAAGATGCAGAACAGACAGGGGAGGAAGTACCAGCGGTGGCTCTCCCACTGCCAGCTGCAGCCAAGGATGAGCTGAAAAGGAAGCTAGAGGTTGAATCCTTATTCACCTCTATGGAAGAAGCAGTGGAGAAGGCAACCGGCATACATCCTCGCGCATTAGCACAAGTGCCAGCCCCCAGGCCCCCTTCAAGCAAGAAACACAAGACCCACCAGCGCCAGCAGCTCCAGCCAGCTACTGCCTATGACTCTGCGTCAGGGAAGATCTCAATTCCAGTCAAGAAGTCCGTCTTGGGACTGACTGAGGAGGAGACCATCGAGAAGATGACCCGAAAGAGGAAGAGGGTCCAGACGAGGGCTCAGAAGCTGGTGGAGCAAGCCAAGAAGGAGCAACAAGCTTCCATTGTGAGGAAAAAGCAGGCTCAGGCGAGGCTGAAGGCCTTGGCCGACCATCGGAATAGGGAGGCTGAGCTGGCAGCCCGCGATGAAGCCTTTGCGAAGATAAAGGCTGAGCAAGATTCTCGACGTCAGGCGCAACTGGCGGAGCAGGTGCACCAGGTGGCCAAAGGCAAATGGGAAGTTGCCCCAACTACAAGTGCAAGGCCACCAGCACCAGCTCTAGGCCAGATCTTATCAGAAGAATCATTTACGCGCCTGATGGTCATGGGTGCTGATGAAGACGTACTATCCCTTGTGGATAAGTACCAGGATGAGGAGGAGACTGCTGAAGTCCCACTGGCCGCGCACGGGGGTGCCAGTGGAGGAGTTGAGGAGCGGGCGACCACCCCGGAAAAACTGGCGAGTTTTTCGGACATGAGCTCCGATTCGGAGGAGGAGCCGGAGCAGGCGGCCGCTGAGGAGGAGACCGCTGAGATGGAGGTTACTGGTGGAGAGGCTGTTGACAAAACCTCTCCAGTTATCATCATTGCTAATGACGAGCCGCCACCAGTAGTCCAACACTCGAGGGTGCAGAGGATGGAGCCAAGGGATCTGTTCCCAGACCTTGAAGATGAGGCTCGTCGTCCTGCCAGTCGCCCACAATCGTCAGAAGCATCAACATCTTCTGGGCGACCAGCAGCATCCTCGCCAGCGCCAGCACGTCATGTGCGCGCAGAAAGGAGGCCATACTTGCTCTGTATCCAAGAGCATCAGCTGATCGATGAAGACATCTTCCGCTCGAGGGCGACAGCGGTACATCGATGGGAGCACCGCGGGGCAATGGAATTTCAAAATTCACGAGTGCCTGAGCCATCAGCATTCAATATCATCCCCATCAGCGGACTTCCCCACCAGTTGGTATACGCTTCGAGGATCTATGACTGGTGTCTGCCCCTGCAGCCAATGGAGTACTTCAATTCCACTCTCTATGAGTATGCTGAAAACATCACGGCGGAGGTGGAGAATGCCGTTGATGACGAGATGATAACCAGCTACCGAGAACTGTGGAGGGTGAATCCGGAACTATTTCTGGAGTTCCGGAGGTGGAGGATCTTCGACCTGTGCCAGTGCCAGCTGACAGTAGAGAAGCGCGCTGTTCTGTATGCTAGGCTAGGGCTTGGTTACTGGAGATCAGAGGAGGCGTGGGCGAATGCATTCATGGATTCTGATCCTGAAAGCCACCAGCAGCTGTCGAACAGGCGAATCAGGCGC
>JAPKLW010005480.1:0-20888 GCA_026898455.1 Plectranthus barbatus | reverse complement strand
GAGCAAACAACAAGAAGATCACCTTTGTGATTGACAGAAACAAAAAGAAGGAGAAGCGCAATCGAATATCCACTGCTGAAGAAAGAGATGAATCTGAGGAGGAGGAAGCAGCTGCCATTGAGTGGGAGCGAGGAAACAAAAGGCTAGAAGTGTCAACTATGCCTCCCTTTTCTACCCTTACCACCATTAGCAAAGACCGGAAGGTTTACATGGTGGATGCTAAAGGTCGACGAGTCTGGACCCGACCTCCCTAGCGGTGATTTGAGGTATCATCGAGCTGCGACGTTAAAGCAAGCACTTGTTGGGAGGTAACCCAACCCTTCCCGTATTTTCTTTTCAATTTTTCATTTTTTTTAATTTATTTTTATTTCGAATTTTTGCTTTTATTTCTTTGCTAACAGTTGTTTGCAGTGTTAAAAAATAAAATAAAATTTGGAGATCGGCTCGACGTCGGCGTGATACACTTCGATCTGCGAAGGGATCGACAAGAAGGCTTCAAGTCAATCGACGCGAAGTGCCAAAAAACAATTATTCCATGTCGCGCGATGTTTACTCCGGGGGATAAAAAGTTGATGTCTGAGATCAACTACCAGGTATCATTCCCTCTTTTGTCTGATTTTCAAACTTATTCCACTATTCTAGTTGGAAATAAGTTTGGGGGGATGTGGACAAGAGATGGAACATTCTATCTTTTATTTATTCTGCTTTCCGTATTTAAATTTTTCCTTAATTTTTAAGTTTATTCTATTTTGTGGGAAAAATTTTGAGTTTTGAAATAACCCGAATGAGATTGTGAGAGTTGAATCGATTGAGGGTTGAGTTTGAATTGATTGTGATTGTGGTTAGATGCCTATGAATGTAGAATACCGCATGATAGGATTGATTTGACACTTATACTTGCTTGCTGATTGAGCTGATTTGAAATTGACTGCGGAAGAAAATTTTTGAACCCTTGTGTGAGAATTTTGAGCCTTTATTTCGTTTGATGTGAGATTCACATGTGTGTTTTTATTTCTCTAGAACTTGCCTATTTTCTGTGTTGAGACTGCATAGTGTGCACAAGTTTAGGAAATGATCTTAGGCCATCTTTGATAGCCCAATTCCCTAAACATTGTCCCTTCACATTGAATTTTCCCTAGTTAGCCACTTTTGAGCCTATACAAAATTTTTCTTTCCTTGTCTATGAGATTAAGAAGAAGTATTGGTTTCGCTCATGTCTTGAGTTGTGGTATATGGGTGGAATGATTGTGATAAGATAAGAAAATATAAATTAGTGGTGAAAAGATGTGTGAAAAAGAAGCTCAAAGCAAAATAATTAGAATTCTCATAAGCTCTCAGAAAAGAAAAAAAAAATTTATGAGCATAAGAGATTCAAAATGAGCTAGAAAAAAAGGAGGTTGTGTATCTGTTGATATATTTGAGGAGAAGGGTGAATGAACTTAGATGGTGGTTTGGATTGATTGAGCAAGTACAACTTGATTGATTTTAGTCACTTGGCCATATTTTCCTACCCCTCACAAAAGCCTACATTACAACCTATTGAAAGTCCTTTTTGATTCTAGACTTGTGTGCACATTCTAGCAGTGGAGATATTAGAAAATTTGCAAGCCTATGGTAGAAATTTCTTCATACATGTTGTTGAGTGCTTTCATCTATTCCTTAAACACTTGAGAGTTGAGCGATACACTTCCCGTGAGTTCTTCCAATGTTGATAAATTTTCTGTCTCTTTCAAATTGCTTGTGTAGTGGATTTTTGATTCTTGACTGTGATGAATCTTGTTAGGCATTGCACTTTAATCGCATGATCTTTTAATTTCTTTCTTGCCTATTGATAGAGGACAATCAAACGTTCAAGTTTGGGGGGTTTGATAAGCTCATTATTTTACTCGCTTATCTATATTATTTTCTACTATTTTATGTAGTTTTATTGAGTTTATATATATATTATGTGCATGAGTCTATATTAGGTGGTATTATGCGCGTTTTGATGTTTTTGTAAGGTTTTAGGCCTAAATTCACAAGAAATCCATTCCGGAAGCAGTGACGTGTAAGAGTAGCAGTGACGATTTCGTCCACAAGAGGAATTCGAGCTATTGGCACATGGAAATGGATGATGCTTTGAGTTAGCTCTCCAACGCAACTGGAATCGGGTCAATCGGAGTTCGGGAGAGAAAGTTATGGCCAAAACCGTGAGACCGCGCAGGAGGGGCGAGAAGCTGCGTCGACAGACGCCAATCAGAAGCGATCGACGAAGACCAATCAGAAGCGATCGACGCGGAGGTGTCTGCTGGAGCGGAAATTCGAGGAAAAATGGATTTATTCATATCTTTAGCCCTAGATTTGATAGGATTAACATCCACCACTATAAATAACCTAGAAAATTCGTTTTTTCAGAGAACCTTTCAATTCCCAATTGCATACAATCATATTTTAGAGTTTTTAGAGTTTGGAGACTTGGGAAACACGAAACCCTTTATTTTTATTGTAAGTTCTTTATGTTTATGCAATTTAATATGTTTTCTTTTGGATTTCTATCTACGATGAGTGGCTAGAAACCCTGGCGGGTTCTAGGGGTTGATATTATTATGGATGCATGTTAGGATTAATTAATTAGGTTCATGATTCCTGTGTTTATTCTATAATTCTAGACTAATTCAAGGACCGAGAGGTGACGATTAATTTAGATGTCTAGCTATTGATAGAAGGACCGAGAGGTGAATATTAATAGTGGGAATAGGAATACATGATACGATCTACACTATCCAAACAGATGTACTAGATGTAGGAATTGAACTGATTTGCTTATCAGATTGACTAATTTGGTGTACTTTGAGACCGAGCGGAGATAGTCACTAATTAGTAATCTAGGTTATATTTGCCAAACAAGGAAATATAGCATTGTTGCAGTATTCCACCTGTTAAATTAATTGATTCCTACATGTCATCCATAATAAGAGTTCTTCCCTAGAATCTGTGTTCTTTAATTTGCTTTCCAAAACTCCTTTAATTTTCAAGTATTGTTATCTTTATTTTCCAAACAAAACCCTGATTTTGAATTCCTCAAACAATGAATTTTAGAACCATAGCTAGTACATAGGATAATTTCCCCATACAATTCCCCTGGATCGATAACCTTAGGGTTTACAAATTTATTTGCCGTTATTATTATAATTAATCTGTTAGAAATAGCAGTGATCAGTGGGTGAGGTTGAGTGAGCTTTTTCGAGTGAAGGATGATGATGGGGATACAATATTACATTTAGCTGCAAGGTGCAAGCAATACAAGGTAAATGAATTACTATATCCATATCTGAGCAAGACATTTCTTACACATGTATCCATTATTAACTAATACGTTGAGTTGTGTAGTAATTTATAACTAGATTGCTACATGCGCGATGCGCAGAATCGCGCAGAATATAACGTGTATAATATATTTTTTTATTATTTCTTGTTATCAAATTATATTCATTTTATTTAATGTATGGATATATAATAGTGAAATATTAAAACTCTGATCAAGTTTGGTTCGAATTTTCACTTAATTAGTTAAGTTAAAGCTTGTACTTCAAATTAGTCAGCTCATCACAATTGACTTACACTACAAGAATTCAGATTAAAGACTACGCGGAATCCGCGTAGTCTATTATTCATTTTTGCGTAGTCTTTAAAGGTGTAGTCTATAGGAATTCGGTTATAGACTACGCAGGATGCCGCGTAGTCTATGTGCAGATAGACTACGCGGAACAACGCGTAGTCTATATGAAATTTTTGTGTAGTCTTCGACGGCGTAGTCTATAGTTCGCGGTGATAGAGTACGCGGCATTTCGCGTAGTCTATTTCTTTATAGACTATGTAGCGTCCCGCGTAGTCTATCTCTTTATAGACTACGCGAAATGCCGCATAGTCTATTTCTGTATACACCATTATGGACTACGCTAATATTCGTGTAGTCTATACTAAGATAGTTGACGCGAAAATCCGCGTAGTCGACCGGAGAAAGACTAAGCTAATTTCCACGTAGTCTATATTTTTTTTATTTTTTTTTCAATTTAAAAAATTCCGTAAAAACGAACAATTTATCAAATTTTAAATTCTGTAAATATGAACAATATAAATATAAGAGGAACCAAAATAAAAATTAAATTAAATCGAAACAGTAATGTATAACAAAAGTTGCTCAACAGCATTCACCGGTTACAGTTTAGCAACAAAGTTAATGAATCTACTATAGGACCTATAAAGTTAAGGAAAAAGAATGTATGTAGACATTTACATCTTTGTTATCAGATAATGCAGTGGTCATCAGTCGAGTTTGCCCTGAACCTCTGCTCCTTCCTCATTCAAGAATTCACACAACTCCATATTCCCAGTGCTTGCTTCATGCATGTAATGGAGAGCATCCAATCTGAATAAAGTTATAATGCATCACTCATCAAAATTTAACTACACAAAAGTACATAACTATTCAAAGCCTCATAATAAACTAACACAAATAAATCAATAGTTAAAATCCCAGAGACTTGAATTACATTTCTGATTTTGAAGGGAGAGAAAAGTTTGGTAATGTTTCCAAAAGTTAATATTAATTGATCGACATGAAATGATATCAATTCTCAACACAAGTAATCATACAGCTGCCATGATTTCAAGTGTGGCTCCAACATATTAATCATATATTTAAATGATAATAAACAATTCAAATAAAATCCAATAGCTTCCCAAATAGCTGGAACTAACAATTCAAATAGAATCCAATAGCTTCCCAAATAGCTTCAAATCTATCAAGTTGGAAAGTAATTTATATTGAGAAATAAATAAGCAAACAACTATGGAATCATGGTTCATAATTCAAAACAGAATAAAACAAATTATCTCAAGAGAAATCATACAAAATTAATATAATTCAAAGGAACAGAAGACAGAAAACAAACAATGATAACGCGAGAAATAACGATAAATTGATAAATCGAACATACCTCATTTCATATATTTTTGGAGAATGTCACACCATTCTGTCCGAACCTCATTAATCTCATAGGTACGATACAATTCTCCAGTAAATTATTAAAAATAAAAGCACAAACATAATAATTAGTTGCTACGTAAATCAAAGTTTGTAATATATTGATGCATGTAAATTACCATATCTTTCATCTCAAGAGTTTCACGAACACCGTCAATGATATCTTTCATATACCGCATGACATAAAAGCCACACTGGTTGCCATCGGGCTGTTGTGGACACTGTATGATCATCATATGAGAGACAGTTAATTGTTTACTATAAAAATGCAACAAATCTTAAAGTGAGACACACATATATACCTTGACAACTTCCCAGTTAATGTATACTCTCCCTCTTTTTCCAATTGAAGCGTTGAATATCTTCATAGCCCTGATATTATATTAAGAAAATAAATTAAAAACAAATATGTCTATCCTTTTCTTTAATTAAACTGAAAACTTACCCATCCATTATTTTTCTCCAATCAGCAAAATGCCTAGCGCTTTGCAAAGGATCTAGCACATAGACCTTCTCACCATATGCGTCAATGACCAAAAGAATCCAATGAAAACTATTTTTAATGTTAAAAGATCGTGATTAAATTATCACCAACAACAATAAACATAACAATGTTAAGCAATTAATACGAATAATATTAACGTACCCGACATTGCATGGCACAAAAACAAGCTGATTTTTTAATGTACCAATCAACCTTCGGCCTACAGTATCCGCCTTTTCAGCTAGAATATTGTCCATTTCCTCCGAAGCAACATTTGGATTGTGTGAGATAGCATATGGATCAACAAATCAGATTTTTTCTCTAAGTTTCATCTTCACACTAACGTTATACAAGTACCTAGATATTAACTTTTTTCAATAATAAATAAAACATTTTAATATAAATTATATGTATTATAATAGTATAATTTATACAATTAAACACTAACTAATCCAACAATAACTGACCTGCTAAATCGGGCTTTGACCTAGGGCCCTGTTGTTGATAATTATATATAGTTTGAAGAGCAGCTAGTGAATGAGTTCCAACTTCCAAGATAGGATGTGCAGGCAAATTCTGCAATGAAAAAAAATATTAATATTGGGATAGCATCATTATATAGATAGAAGAAGATAAGAATATAAACACAAGAAGAAATTTGTCAAGTGTTAAAAATAGGAGAAGGGGGCGCCACAAATAATCATTAAGAGTTGGTCAATGTCACCTGTATAGAAAAGAAAATTGTTCAAATATATATATACAGTAAAAGAGAGAGAGAGTTAGCTACAGTCACATACTAATCATGACTTACGTATTAACCACACACTGATACAAACACAAGTGTAATTTATATCATGATTTAAGAGAATTTAATAAGGAGAGAGGGCTGTAATCAACAAAACAAGAAGAATAGATAACAATGTAGCAAAGAGCAACCCTATATTATAGCAGCAGTATGTTGTACATAGAGTGGTCCTTTGGCTAAGAAACCTACATACAAAATGAAATCATAGACTGCTAAGTTGAAGCAGAATACTGATAGGATAGAAAAAGCAATCTACTTTATCAAAGGAATAAAAAAACTGGTTTTCAATTCTTTAGCCTAAGACACAAAACATCTACAAAAGAAGAATGAGGCAACACACCAAACTCACTCCACAGACCACAGTAGTAATTGCCTCATCAATGACATTTATGGATGAATCAAATACATACTGATAAATGAAGCGACAAAAATCAAATAAGTAATGTTATAGAGTTAATATAAAAGAGAAGATTAAGCAAACATTAATCAAGGTTTCCGCAGTGCATACCTCTTGGCCTGCCTAGTCGAGTACGAAGCTCCGCCAGCTCAAGTCGACTTCTCCTCCTCGGACGCAGCTTTAGCGGCTTAACAAATCAACAAATAAATAAAAATTCAACAATTTCTCAAAAAAGAATTCAACAACAATAATGCAAATAAATATGCTGCAGCCTCCAAATATTTAACAGCATACCCAGCATCAAAATATCAATTCAGCAGCATACCAAAATCAAAAGCAGTTTATGGATAATCTAATCCAGCCAAATATTTTCAATCAAATATCAAATTCAGGATACCCAGCCACTTATTAATCAAATTCAGCATATGAGCATTCCCAACAACAATTTAACTGTTAACATATAATAACATCCATCAACAGAAGACCCCAACTTAAAGAAGAAAAAAAATATATCGCAAAATTGCAGCGATAGTGAGACTGAATGCAGCAGGCGACGGGTTTTAGCCTTCGAGCAAGCGACCGGCGACAGGCAGCACTGCAGAAGGCGACGGGGGCTTCAGGCGGAGGCTTGGCGTGGGTAGGCGACGCTGTTGTTTGGCGTTAGGCAGGGGCTCGACGGATGAGGGTTGGGTGCGTGTGGGGGATGAAAGCGATCGTTGGGTGCGTGTGGGGGATGAAAGCGATCGTTGGGTGCGTGGGTGAGAGATATCTGGAATACATAAAATAAATATAAAATTCACCATTAAATTTTGCATAATTATAGTCTAAGTTGTTTTGAAAATATTAACAAACTTGATAAGAACGTAAAATTAATCAGATTCATTGCAATTTATTGTCATTTTCATTAATTTATTCAAAATTTATAATTTATTAAGAATCAAAACCTTAAATAATCACTTTCATTATTTAAAAACTTTAAATAGCCACTTCTATCTTTAAATTCAAGATATAGCCATTCTATAATTACCCCTACTTTTCATATATAATATTCACAGTATCATAAATCAACCAAGCAAAATGAACAACTATATGATATTACACAAAAATTAGTATTTATTATTATTTTTAAATAGTATGATATAGTAAATGGTGTTATTTGATTTTTATCGAGAAATTTTAAATTAATTTGTGTGGCTTTTATAGTGTCATTTATCTTATAAAATCAATATGAATGTTAATTAAATTATTGAAATAAATACATTTCATTGATTTGTTAAATTGTTAATTGAAAAAGAAGAAAAATTAAAAGTAAATTAGATTTAATTGTTAATCGCAGGGAAACTGTGCCATTAAGGTCTTTTTTTTAATTTCATTTTTTATTTTATTATTATATTGATTTGCTTAATTATATTTTAATTGCATTGTATTTTGAAATCGCAAGCCACTCAATCGCAATGGAATACTGAATGAATAAAATCACAAACTATTTTTTAATTTTTAATTAATTAATTTTTTAAAATCATTAAATTTTAATTATATTATGTTGTTTCTTTAGTCATAAATCACAAACAACATCTATATGTCCATTTAAATTGCCAAAAATTAATAATATATTTTTATAATTTATATTTAAAAGTGAATTAAAAGTCAAAATAAAATTAATTAATTATGTTTTATAGCATTAATTTAAATAATGATGATTGAATAATTATGATAATAATTGGTTAAAACAAAAAACTTGCAAAAAATAGGTTAATATTAGGGATATTTGTGGAAGTTCATTTAATTTTGGCCAATTCTTGCATATCTATATAATAGTGGCCATTTAAGATTTTTTTATAATAAGATTGGCTAGTTTTAAATATTTTCACATTTATTAACAAGATAAATTACATGTAAATAAATACAGAAAAATCTTAAAGAAATACTAAATTCATCATTAAATTTTAGCATAATTAAATATATATTTGAAATCTTTTAAAAGCTTGATGAGAAACTAATAACTTTATATAGACATATATGAGAGATTGAAGCAATCGTGTTAAATTCCTTCCATAATTATATTTCTTGCTATATTTGATAATTTTTAGTAGATTATTACCATAATATATTGAAATTAATCACACTTGTATAACTACCAAGATATATATTAATTAATTAGATGTTTTGGTAGGGCCTCGCGTTAATCCATTAACTAATTAGTGCTTCAAAACAAATAGAATATGCTGCCGATTGCAGTCTATTTTAATTTTTTCCATATAAAATACACTTTGCGGGATTTCGCGTAGTCTATATTAATATAGACTATGCAAAATACCGTGTAGTGTATTACCCAGCTTCAAAATAGATAGACTATGCGGCCCGTTGCGTAGTCTATTTCCATTTTTTCCAAAAAAATAGACTACGCGAGATTTCGCGTAGTGTATTTCAATATAAATTACGCATAAAATACGCGTAGTCTATATTGAAATACACTATGCGAAACCCCGCGTAGTCTATAAACGCCTTTTTTTTTTACTACGCAAATACACTTTTGCGTCATCTTTTATAATATAGACTACACAAATGAGAATTCGCGTAGTCTATTACCCTTTTTGGCCTAGTGTTACAATTCTCATATCTATCTCTAAACACACATCACCACCAATTATTTTCTCTTTCATAAACATATTTAGATGTTGTGTTTATGTCCTCTCAATTTTTGGTTGTTGATCTCATTAATATTAGTAATATTAAATATTTATATTGTTGGTGATATAAATTAATTCTAAGTATTAAAATTAATTATTTTTGTAGTAAATTTTAGTGTACATGTCCGTGTTATACACTATATATATTTTGAGTTTCACATTGCACAATATTAAAATCCAATATAATTCCAAGGGAGAAACAACATTATATATCTTGGAAGAGTTCCCTCCCGATGAGACTACCACAAAAATCAAAGATATCCTTCAAACATGGTGGTGGAGAGGATCACCCCAATCCCTGGACAAGATCAAGGAGTTGTCGCCAAATAAAACTAGTGGTCCTCTAACTATCTTGAGATTTGTCATTTTTATCTTGTCATCAGTCATGTGGGCGGAGCAACCACTATCCTAAATCCATTCTCCAGAGAATTTTTGTGAGTTGCTCACTACAAAACAAGATATTATACTATAGGTACCTGATCAACTCCAGTTCCTCCTTTATTAGCTTTCTGGATCAACCCTTTGCAATCCAAACTTGATTAATCTTGTTTTGCAATTCTTCACTGCTGATTTCCTTTTCACTTCTTTAAATGCATGATGTTATGAACTTTTTGCGTGTGAGTTAGTTTTAGAATGAATTTCCTCACAGAGAGTGCAAATAGTCTCGTAAAGCCTCAAACTATTACGAAAGTTAGCCTTTCTTGCCCCTTTTACTTTGTGCTCAAACTATTGGAAAGATCGAGAATTTGGCTGAGATTAGAGATCAGAGCATACAAGGAAAGGACCTAATCAAATTAATCAATTAGAATAGGAAATTATTCCTTTCTTTCCTTTCCTTATGTATTTCTTCATATCTCTATAAGAGAATGGTCTTGTACTAGTTTAGACATTCAGAAATAAACAAAAACCCTTTCTCCCAAATTTATTATGTCTTCTCTTTCGTTCTCCATGATCAATACCATGTTTAACATGGTATCAAAGCAGATTGAGATCCAAGGGCTCAGAAATTTATCATCATCACCATGTTCTTAACCAATCTCTGATCCTTTCAACCGTAATCAAGGTAGATTTCTCCTCTTTTTTAATCCATACCTGCAAGTAGAACTAATTAGATCAGATGGCCAAATCACAGGAATCAGTTAATCTAGGTTTCAAACTAGATGGAGAGAACTATGCTCTCTGGGCCAGATATATGAAAGTTTCCATCGGAGGCCGAGGAAAAATAGGACATCTCATTGGTAACCCACAAAAAACAGACTCAACCGAATATGCCCAGTGAGAGCAAGATGACCTAATGGTATTTTCTTGGATCATTTTTAACATAGAGCAAAAGATTGCTGCAAACTTTACCCAATACCGAACATCAAAAGAGATTTGGGATAGTTTGCAAAACACTTTTGGAGTCCAGACTGATCCACTGCTAGCATATGATTTGGAGATTAGGGCAAACAAAATTACCCAAAACAATTGAAGTCTGGAGGAATATTGGAGTGAGATTCAAGCGATTTGGCTTACCATAGATCGAAGAGACCCGAATCCGTTTGAATGTGAGAAGGATATCAAAACTTACCAGAAAGTGCTTGATTTAACGTCGCGCCTCGACGATACCTCAAATCACCATGCCCACGGGGGTCGGGTCCAGACTCTCTGCCCTTTTGCATCCACCATGTAGACTTTGCGGTCTTCAATGACAGTAGTGAGCTCAGAATGGGATGGCTTAGTTGACAATTTCACCAACCCATTTCCTTGCTCCCATTCAATGACAACTTTCTCCTCCTTTTCTTCCTCGGCATCCTCCATTTCATCTTCAGAATCTTCAACTGATGTGATCCGGTTGCACGCTGACTATTGCCGGCTTTTGTCGATCACGAAGGTGATCTTATCATCATTTGCACGAAGGGTGATCTCTCCCCCTCGGCAGTCGATCAATGCTGGTGTCCAAAAATTATCGTCCTAAGATCAGGGGCATATTGCAGTCTTCCTTCATATCAAGCACTACAAAATCTGCAGGAAAGATTAGATGACCCACATGAATGAGAACATCCTCAAGTATACCTTTGGGGTGAGACACATAATGGTCTGCCATTTGCAGAGTAATTGTAGTCGGCCTCAGTTCTCCAATGTTAAGGCGCTTGAAGATGGAATAAGGCATAAGATTGATGCTGGCACCAGTGTCGCACAACACCCTTTGGAACTCTATCCCCCCAATCTCGACTGGAATCGAGAAACAACCTGGATCGCTCCTCTTGATAGGCACTTTCTTTTGAAGTAGCAAGCTGCACTGCTCATGTATCTTCACAGTTGAGTTCTCCACAAACTGCTTCTTCTCGCTCATCAGTTTTCGGAGGTACTTCATGTAACTCGGGATCTCTCTCAAAGCTTCGATCAGTGGTATATTGATGCTTACTTTCTTCAAATTCTCCACAAACCTAGCAAACTTGGAGTCTTCTTTCTGCTTGGCAAACCTCTGAGGAAAGGGCATTGGGGGAATAGGCTCATCTGTTGCAGCCGAAGAACTTCCTTGAGCAACTTTCTGTGTCGACCGTTTTGCATGAGTCTCGGTCGATATCCCTGGACTCCGCGTCGACCGACGTGAAAGTGTGTCTGTCGACGTGGTTGTGTTGACCATCTTCTCCACCTTGCTCAATCTGTCTGCGTCGACCGAGACTGATGCGGGATGTGCGTCGGTCAAAACAGAGGCATCCCACTCGGGATTTTCCTCTTCTTCTCCCCCAAACTTGTCCGAAATCTTCCCGAGGACCTTTGTAACCCGTGCCAGACCTCAAAGTAACTGCTTTGCACACCTTCTGATTCTTTGGATTCACCTCATTAGTGCCCGGGAGTTGCCCTTGCTTGTGCTGGACTCCAATGGTGGTAGCAATCTGGCTGACTTGAGTTTCAAGTATCTGAACATGTTTGCTAACTAGATCAATCTTTGTGTGCACTCCAGCCACTTCTTGCTCTATCTTCCCAACTCGATAATCTGAAGCTTTGATATACTTGGCCAACACCACATCCAAACTCTCCTTCTTTTCAGTGATTTCTCCATCCTGCACTTCAAAACCAGGTGGGGGAAATTCTCCACCCGCCGGATTAGCATAAGAGAAGCCGACATGCTGCTTTGGATGGTAATGCTGATATCTTCCACCTCGTTGCTGATTCTGATATTGATTCTAGAATTGATTTTGATAGCCTCCTCGGTTCATAAAATTCACATCAGCAACGGGTTCAACCTGTGCAGCAGAAACAACATAAAAATTAGAGGTTAGCTTTTCCATCTCCCCCTTGAGCTTTTTAATCTCCTTCTTCAGAGTGTCATCCCTCTTCTCAATTGCCTTGACTTGAGGCCTAATTGGATTGGCCCACTGTTGAGTATGCAAGGCCATCTTCTTGAACGACTTGAGGGACTTTTCAGGTGACTTGCTCATCAGAGAACCTCCCGCGGCATAATCAACAGCTGCTTGGGTACTCTCGTTCATCCCTCGGTGGAAGATGTGGGCCTGCTCCTCAGTATCAACTCCATGGCCCGGGCAGCTCCTCAATAGCTCATTCCACCTGCTCCATACCTAAAACAAAGATTCATCCATCTTCTGGTGGAACTGCAAGATCTCCATCTTCTTTTGGATCATGACTGATGGAGGAAAGAAGGCAGGGAGGAACTCTGCTCTGAGATCGGCCCAAGTGTGGATGCTGCTGCAGTCCAGGGCTGTAAACCACGTCCGAGCCTAATCCCAAAGAGAGAAGGGGAACAAGCGCAGACGGATCACATCCTGGGTGACTCCATTCTGCTTGATGGTCTCACAAACCTCCACGAACATCCTGAGGTGAGTGTAAGGGTCCTCCACAGCTCGGCCACCAAATTGGTTCTGTTGAACCATCTGAATAAGACCGGTTTTAAGTTCAAAGTTATTGGCATTGATACCAATAACAAATCACTCATTACCAGGCTGTGGCCTGTACTTCTTTGCCATGGCATTGGGATCCTCATCGTCAGAGTCCTCTCGGCATAACCTTTCTTGCCCTCTTTCTCTGTCTCTCCTTGCAGTCTCAGCTCGATCTGCTTCTCTTTCTAACATCATCTGCGCGACCAACTCCCACATTTGATTCATCTCTTGGACCATCAGTAGGGCATTTTGTTGAGTAATGAGTTGCGTGTCGGTTTCCTCCAAAGGTGGCATCTCATGATCATCTTCCTCATTCCGGTTGTGCGGTGGATCCATATCAGTGATTGTGCTTTGCTTCTCCTTGTTTTCCTTCTTCGGACTGTGGCCTCGATTTCTGGATCAAAGACTTCAAGTGGTTTCCCTTGGGCCCTCATGTTCATGCAAAACCTGAGAAAATAGACAAAAACAGGGAAATCAGATCTGCGTCGACCGACACAGGATGTGTGTCAACCGACGCGAATGACTTTCTACATCGACCGACGCGGCACGTGCGTCGATCGAAACAGAAGTAACACCAAACACACGCACACGAACATAAATTTTAAAAAAATAAATTGAAAAACTCAATCCAATTAATCTTTAAACAAATTAGTAACAAGATAAAATCTAACAACTCCCCGGCAACGGCGCCAATTTGATCATTGCAAAATTCGCACATTAATTGCAAATACAGTGGCAAATAAATTTATAAAGATACCCAAAGGTAGTCGAACCCAGAGAAATCGTGTAACGAAAATATGTCATGTACTAACTATAGTTCTAAGATTTATTGTTTGAGTAAATCAGAAATTGGGTTTTGGTTTTGGAAAATAAAGATAACAATGCATAAATTTAAAGGATTTTGAAAAGCAAATATAAAGAGACACAGATTCTAAGGCAAATAATCAATCAAAATACATGCCAAATCAATCAAATCTACAATGGTGGGAAATCATATTAATGTATTAAAATTCCTTTGTTGGGCAATTTTAACCTAGGTTACTATCATGTGACTGTATATGCTTGGTCGGCCTCAAGAACACAATAATAATCAACCTGAATAAAAACATAGATTTAATTCCCTACAATTGATTAATCTTTGTAGGGGTTCTGTCTCAAAAGGAAGATTAATCAAACGGATTCGGGTCTCTTCGATCTATGGTAAGCCAAATCGCTTGAATCTGACTCCAATATTCCTCCAGACTTCAATTGCTTTGGGTAATTTTGTTTGCCCTAATCTCCAAATCTCTAAAATCCAGAAATTTCTTTTGAAAGATTTTCAAAGGAACTAAGTGAAACACCAATGTGAAAACTAGTATTTGATCGGATTCAATTCGATCCAGCCATTTAAACTGAATTTTTGTTAAGTCAAATATATAGAAAAAGTATTAAAAAATTGTACACTCGGTCAAAGGCCAATACTTTTATTTTGGACTTAGATTATGAGTAGGTTCCTTCACTTGTAGTCTCCAGTGATTGGCACACTACGAAGTACATTGGTCAAAATATGAGGATGCAATAGATTTAATTAAAAATTATGATGTTCAACATTAAAAGTTGACTTTGATAATACAATAATTGTGATAAAATAAGATTAATATGTAGACATAGTTAAATACTAACCAGATCGATCTAAGTCTCAAGTTGAATCGTTCTTGAATCAATTATACAAAATTATGAAAGAAGTAAGCTAAGCTAGATCCACTTATTCTGGGCTTAGATTACCATTACTAGAAGAAAAATACATGTGCAAGAAAACGCGTAAATGGTATTGAATGACTGTTAAAATCCTGAGCATTACAAAATCCTGCAGCTCTTTCTCTCTCCCCATTCCTCTTCACAATCTTCATACTTTTTTTTTGGACAAAAGATCAATGGTTGGAGGAATAGAAAGGAAACTCTACGACGCTGTAGCAGAAGGAGATGCAATAGCATTTAAACAACTGGTGGATGAAGATCCACATGTTGTTGATAGAGTTTCATATTTATATTCAAACAAAACCCCTCTATTACACATAGCATTGTTGCAGGGAAACCGAGAGATCATCCAAGTGCTGACCAGGAATCCGAAGCTAGTTCGGCAACTAGATTGCCAAAAATCATCTCCTCTTCACCTTGCAGCAGCAAGAGGGTACTCCGGAATCACTGACCAACTATTAGTGGCAGCCCCCGAGATGTGTTGGGGGCGCGACTGCCATGGCATGAACCCGTTTCATGTTGCAGCCATGCATGGGAATCCTTTCGTCCTAAACAAGTTCATTAATCACGATCTATCTCCCGCAAGGGAGAAGGTGGATTGTGGGCAGACAGTGTTGCATTTGTGCGTGAAGCATGGTCAGGTTCAGGCACTGAAAGTTCTGGTGGTGAGCTTGAGTGAGCTTATCCGAGTGAAGGATGATGATGGGGATACAATATTACATTTAGCTGCAAGGTGCAAGCAATACAAGGTAAATGAATTATTAACTAATATGTTGAGTTGTGTAGTAATTTATAACTAGATTGATACCTGCGGACTGCGTGATGCGCAAAATATTGTGTGTATAATTTATTTTTATTATAACTTGTTATCAAATTATATCAATCCTATTTATTATATGGATATATAATAGTAAAACTCTTATCAAATTTGGTTCGAATTTTCACTTTATTAGTTAAGTTTACTTCAAATTAGTCAACTCATCACATTTGATTTACAATTCTCGTATCTATCGCTAAACACACTTCACCACCAATTATTTTCTCTCTCGTATACATATTTAGATGTTGTGTTTATGTCCTCTCAATTTTTTGTTGTTGTTCTCATTAATATTAGTAATATTAAATATTTATATTGTAGGTAATATAAATTAATTCTAAGTATTAAATAAATTATCTTTGTAGTAAATTTCACATTGCACAATATTAGAACCCAATATAATTGAGTTGTGTAATAATTTATAATTTCCTTGAAAACAACTCAGATCATTGAATACTTGGTGGATAGCAATATGATAGAGAGGAACAAAATGAATTCCAAGGGAGAAACAGCGTTAGATATCTTGGAAGAGTTCCCTCCCGATGAGACTACCACAAAAATCAAAGATATCCTTCGAACATGGTGGTGGAGAGGATCACCCCAATCCCTCGACAAGTTCAAGGAGATCGGAATGGTGATTTCGATCCTAATCGCAACCATGGCGTTTCAGGCCCTAATCAGTCCCCCCGGCGGCGTCTGGCAGGATGACTCATCAACACACAGAGCAGGCGCAGCCATCATGGCGTCTACGCATCCCAAAATATACAAACACTTTATACATGCTAACACCGTAGCTTTCGCCTCTTCCATGATCATAATCTTCCTGCTCACCACGAGACTCTCATCGATACACATTCTGGTGACCGTGGCCGTAATGCATGCAATGTGGGTGTCGGTGGCATCTATAGCAGTGAGTTATGGAGCTTCCCTAATGGTGATCACTCCCAACACGGAAACACGGTCACTTGCTTCGGTTATATGGCCGGTAGCCGCCGTCACTGCCAGCATTGTCGGATCATTTTGGGTCCGGCGTTTTTATCGTTTGCGGAGCACATTCAAGAAAGAGTGGTTCGATACACGAATCGTAGTCGATGCGATAACCAGCCACCAATGAGTCTGATATTGTTGGGGATCCCACTCTCTCCATGTAATTAAATGCTTAATAGTAGCCCAAATTGACAATGTAATGAATTTAATATTTTCCATTTTGTGTAAGAATTTATTAGAAGGGTTTTTTTCTCCCGATATTTGAATGTATCAGAAACATCTATAACAAGAGTTGTGGATTGGATTGAATATTTGTTCATCTAGTAGTGATTTGAATTCATTTTCTATTCATAACATATATCAATTTTAGAATGTAAAATAATTGGCAAAAAAATAATTAAAAGTCAACAATTTATATACTTAATTCGCTTGGCTATATAATAGGTACGTGCACTATATTATATTTATTTTCATTAATAAATTGTATCTTATTTATTGAATTTAAATTGCAATATTTGGAGTTGTAACCCTATGTCTCATACCATCATACTATAACACATTTGATTCTCTCTACAAACATGTTTTGTTTTTTAAATTGGTGTACACTATTTAAATGGTGAAGGGGCGTCCCAAAACTATTCAAATCTATGATCAGTCGATCGTACGCAAAACACTTAATCAGTGTACTTCAAGGTCGGGACTCTACACATATTTTATCATCACTTATTGTCTATTTCAAATACACACATTTGGATATTTTATTTTATGTTCTTTCATTTTTTTTCACTCTCATCAACATTAATAAAATTCATTGTTTATATCATAGGAGATTTTTATTTATTTAGGATAAAATAAATTAACTTTTGATAAATATAATAGTACATTTCTATGTAATATATTCCATTTCCTTAGTTTTATATTCCATAATATTACAACTTCAATATAATTAAGCTTAACTTTCTAAATTTTGTATTGGATTTGAATTCAAAACTATTAATTAAATATTCTAAGTCTATTTATACCTATATTATTATCTTTCTTCTCTTTTCTATCTCTACGTACATCTTTTCAAAGGCGGATGCAAATTTTGAGTGTCATGGAGCTCAACCACAATTTTGTGAAGTCGGCACCTTAAAATTATTTTATAAGTATATATGTAAAAAAACAAATAAATACTAGTGAGGGTGAAAGCCTCCTTACCCGAAAGGAGGCTTCGCTCATCTCCTTTCTATCTCTACATGCACAAGGTATTTCACTATTATCTTCTTCATCTTTTATTCATGAGCACGCCCATTTGAATGTTGTATCCCTCATTTCTCTATATTTTACATATATTTTAGTTTTTTTTTTAGTTTGCCTCTCTAATTGACACCTTTCTTTCTCAGTCAACTATCTATCATTGAATTTATATCAAATTTTAATTAAGTTGGAAAACTATTTATTACGTATATATTTGAATTGGAATTTAAGTGAATATATTACAACATAATTGTTAGATATGTGATTCTAAACGTAACCACATTTTTGTTTAACATAGCTCTTTATCTTCAACACAAAAGAGGGCTCTATTTCGATCGATGCCTCCCACCGACGCAGAGGATATTGATCGACGTTCCGTGTCGACCGATATAGAGGATATCGATCGACGCACGGGCCTTGTCATAGTTGGCACGCAATTTATTAGTTGAAGTCAAATTTTAGGCCCACAGGGCAAATAAATTTATAGTTAACCCGAAAATTGTCGATCGAACCCGCAGGGAAGTGCTACGAACATATCTTATGTATTGAATATAGGTTTTTTATTCTTTGTTTGGGCAAATCCAATTTTCAAAGATTTTGGGGATTTTGAAAATCACTTTTTAAAAGAATATTCAAATAAACTAAAGCACAGATCCTAGGGAAATTTACCAAACTGATCAACATGCAAAAAACAAATAATACAAACCCAGAAAAGATTTATGGTGAAAATCTGTCAAAGTGGAATTAATCGTTGGTCGGACAATTAAAACCTAGATTAATAATCAGTTATTATCTCCTCTCTCAGTCTAAAAACACCGAATAGTCAATCTCAATAAAAATCAGATTAATCCTACAATTGAATTCTTCTTCTTCTGACAAAAAATCAATTATATTAAATTCTCTCTTCCTGTTATTAATCTTCACCTCTCGCTCCATGAATTAACAACTAAAACCTATTCCAATTTTCATCTTTTGATCATTCAATTGAAAAATATTTGAAATAAAATCAGAGAATTTAAACCAATTAAGAGTTTGAACATGAATCACAGAGATGGAGAAACCTTAGAATTTGATAAAAGTCAAGCCTAGCTAGCATATTTAAATCAATCATTGCGACAAAAAGTAAAGACTGCACTAAATTAACTTACTGAAAGATAAAGTACAAAAAAGTAAACGGATGTTCTAGTTCTTCCAAATAAAACTGAAGTTTTAAAGAAAGAATTAAATTCTAAAAACTGGACTCTAAAAAATAACCTAGACATGATTTTATATAGGAGTAGGGTTAGGCCTTGAGGTTTTGAACTTCAAGGTTAAGTGATATATGGCAATTTTGTCTCAAATCTTGCACAAGACTCGAATAAGCACGTTTCGTTCCTAAGAAACAATCACGTCGACCGACACAGGGCTTGTGTTGGTCGACACATCTCCTGTCCACGTCGATCCATCCTTGGGTCAAAATCCTTCCGCATCGAGCTTTCTGTGTCAACTGTCGTGGAGCTTTGTTGGTCGATGTAGACTTCTTTTCCGTGTCGGTCGACTTCCTTTCACTTCGGTCGAAACAGACTCTTTTGTGGCAGATTTCTTCATCTTTTCATCCACTTCTCCCTTTTTTCGATGTATTTTCCTATAAAACTCAGCACCACAAGTGTGATACCCTCTCAAAAATACTCATGCTCAATTTATTAACTAAAATATAATAAAATGCATAAAATAAATAAGAAAAAAAATGTGATAAGTGAGTAGAAATATAAGTTTATCATGAACGCCATGCTGCGAGGAGACCAGCATTGCGATCGGATATAATACACACTCACCGATCTCTAAGAATATTCAAACAGAGATGTTTCAAAAGCAAGTCCAGCTATGGGTGGACTCTTCATCCACGACGGCATAAGCGAGTGGCAGTATGTGATTGTTTGCGGTCTTCGTAACTACTACCAACAACTTGCCCTTGCAAGAGCCACGAAGATGTGTGTCATCCACCATAACGACCGAAAATATGTGTTGAAAAGCTAGCACACAAGGACCAAATGCCTAAAACACATATCGAACGTCTGATGCGACTAATTCTTCTCATTTTTTGGAAATTTCCAGACCACCTTCGTATCCGGATTACGTTGCACAAGGAGCTCCATTTATCCGGCAATTTCAGAAGTTTGTCTCCCATTCGTCGTAGAAGTACTCCAGCGCTTTTCTTTGTCCATGCCAAGTCTTTTTGTAGCTCACGTCCACAATAAAGGTTTCATGAATATTCACCCGGATATCCACAACTTTGTACTCATGATTCTCTTCGATGTGGCCTAATATCAGAGCGGATATCATTTCGGACGTGATATTCAGACTTGTTGCAACGTATTATTTCCGGAGCAATTGTGTATGTTCACCCAGTGAGTCATCTTCCAACCACCAACAACAACCGAATGGACGGCTCGTGTTCTCCACTATCACGGAGTGCCTTGTCGAAGATTTGCTGGATTACTGGTGATGCAGCAAACATCCCAAATTTTCTTAGTACTTGTTTTGGTCCCGTAGGCAACACCCTGATTAGCAGACCAAAGAGCGATGTCTTGTTGTACAATATCCTTTGATCGGAAATATGTATCGATTGTAATGTCACGTAGATTGTTATTCCATATTATCAGCACATCATCGAAACAATCTGTATCACTAGGATCAGTTTGTCCGATGCTCATGTAAATAAACCCCCCTCTTGGCCCTTCTGACATAGACGCACCAACGTTTTCATCGTCACTCTCCATATCTAGCATTGATTCCCCATCATGGATGCCCTCACTATTGGTGAAATTTTCATCACCTCTCAT
>JAPKLW010005479.1:10451-20892 GCA_026898455.1 Plectranthus barbatus | reverse complement strand
GAACACCTTGTTCTCCTTGCTCTCCAAAAACTATCCGATTCCCTTCTCTGTGTTGTTCTCTTTCCTTCTGAAAATATCTCCTTTGTCTCCCCTGAACCTCATCCAGGCCTTACACGTGGCTCCTCAATCTGCTTCCCAATTCTGACGGCTCTCCTGGGCGACACGTGTTCTGCTTTTGGGACAAGATCTGAAAAGTGCTGAAATCCTGTCTGCTGTGGTCCCAGATGATCTTCATAAGAGTTTTGGCCATGCTACTCATATGCTGCGACATCATATCACTCTTTCTTGCTTCTGTCATGCTCCAGCATAATGAGACCTGTGATACTATTCAAACAATTCCCTTCGCAAAACTCAAAGTTAACACAATACTACAAAATAAACCCGAATTTCATATACTAACCAAATTACCTATATTATACTATTTATCCTATAAAACAAACCTAATTTAATATATAATTAACTAGACTAGACACAAAATAATAACTCTTTAAGAGAGTTATCACTCCCCCAAACTTAAGATGTTGCTTGTCCCCGAGCAACAATGACTCAAACATAACAAAGGGACTTTAATTTACATATTCTTGTCTTGAAGCTTTCAGTTCACACGAAAGAAATAAAGAGGAAAAATTTCATTCATAACTCCTAAGTAATCAAGCTTCAGCCAACACAATTTAATAAGTTTAATCAAAGCAATTTAAACTAGCCTGACAATCAAAGCTCCAAAACTTTTCAGCAAGATAGCTAACAAATGCTACAAGTTTAAACTTAACTTTCATTTCAGCTCTCATGATCATTGATGCCACTATTTTTGACTACCTTCAAACTTTAGCACATTCTCCACTAATAGAAATTATATCACATCAAGATCAAAAGGTCTTTTGAGCTTCTAATGTAAGGCTGTGGCTAAGGTAGGAACATTCTGGAAAAAAGTGACAAATAGACTTGAGAGGTATGTTATAGGTCTTCCACTGAAGGCTTATTCTTGTATTTACAAGGGAAAGAGCAACGACTATCTTCAGACTCATAATTTTTCTAGATGGTTATTCCTTCCATCTAATTTTTCTTCTCTTTTTTTTTAGATACACGTGCTACTTACAGGCTGCAGCATGTTTTATTTACAAGAGCTCTCAGGCTTCTACATAGTTGATTTATCATAACTCTATCTTTTATCATGCTCCTGAACACTAAGTGAGAGAACCTAAACAAACTTACCTCTCAAGTCAGGGCGAGTGTATGGGAAAATAGCTCACATCTTTTATGGTCAAAATCAATGAAAAGGCTCAAGGCTCAAATTTAGGTGCAAAGGTAATTAATATGCAATGAAAAGAACTTCTGCAAGCACAAAGATGAAGAGACTGCCTAAATCATTTCTTCATGTAATACTCATTCAAATTTCGTCTCAAATGGCCTAACATTTTCAGGTAGGTGGCATCTCACATGTTCTTTTCTCAGCACAGCTAAAGTACCATTTAAACTAAAGCACGTAGCATATCAGGTTTTCAAAAACCAAATAACCACAAACTTTGTTCTTCAAGCTAGTCTATCATCCTAAGATTAAACTTGAAAATCTTGGGGGCTGACTCTCAATCACTCAATTATCATTCATGAAATTTCAAGAGAAAAAGATTACTCACACACCCGCATCATTAAGCTCAAGACAAGATAATAGACACACTATCAATACTTCATAACATTCACTTAAACCATCAACTAGACAAACTAAACATCCATTCAAAATAAAAACATCAACTTAAACCAAACAAACTAAAAACAACGGGTTCAAACAATCACCCAACACATCCACAAAACACAAATTTAAAACGGAGTTTTTGTTCAAAAGGGTAGAGTTTAGAGTTGACCACAACCTCAAGTAGGCTTCTTTTTCTTTCCCCCAGCTGACATCCCTTTCTTAGCTTTCTTGCCTTCCACCTTCTTCACCAACTCTTCAGTCTGAAACTGCATCTCCATCATCATAGTGCGAAGGTCTTCAAATCCCTTCAGGATTTGGGTGCTTTGCTCGGAGATGTCATCCAATTTACCCTGCAAAACCTGCACAGAAGTCTGGTTAGCTGAAGAGGGTTCCACTCCTTCTCTTTTCTGGGAGTTCTCATGCCTTTGGCGCAGATATCCGACATTGAAGTGAGTTCTCATAGTCTTGCGCGGCTCTTCATCGTGAAAGGGAACTCCAGCTTTCTTGCACAGTTCAGAAATCAAGGAAGGATAGAAAAGTGGTCCTCGTTCCTTTGAGGCAGAGTAACCAACAGCATCAACAAAAAACGGTGCGTAGTTGATCGGTTCATCCTTCAGAATGGCAGCAATCATCAGGATGCGGTCCTGACCAATGTTGGTGTTATGGGTAGTCGGACTGATCCTATTCTTCAAAAACTTCAGCCACAAATTTGCCTCCGAATGCAGGAACCTGGAAAGCACGTATTTGTTATCTTTCGCCTCATCATTCCAATGTGCCCCTGGGAGTCCTACCACCTTCAAGGCGTCACCTAACTGCTTCTTTATGGGTGCAAGATAGATCTCCATGAACTCATCGGGTTTTGGAGCATGAGTTCCGAATACCTCATGAATAGCTTCAACATTTAACCTTACTTCTTTTCCTCGGACAATAGCAACAATTTCAGGCCTCTCAGTAGATGGTTGCTCACAGTTTGCATAAAACTCTTTGACCAATGCGATGATAGGAAAAGGCGGTGGTACCACAAAGTTTTCCCACCCCTGCTGCTCAATCTGCTTCATCAAATCCTCAGGTAAAACTTTCAAGTTTTTGAATCCTCTTTCGATTAACAGCTGCCTTTCCATGACAAACTTCATCATTTCCTTGTGCAACTTGGATGAAAACTTTGGAAGATTGTCAATTTCATCTGGAGTCAAAACCTTTCCTTCGTCCACCTTTGTTTTCCCTTTCTTGATTTGCTCCTTCTTACTCACCTGCTCCTTTTTCTGAGACTTGCCAGATGTCTCTCCTTCTTTCACTGCCACCACTTTAATCCTCCTTCCTGTCTTAGGATTTCTTGGGATAGGCTCTTGCTTGTTTGTTGGAACTTCTTCTTCCCTCTTTCTCTTGTTAACTTTCTTCTGTGGTTCCTCCTCTTCTTCCTCTGATTTGTCCTCTTCTTCACCAGATTCCTCTTCTTCTTCTTCTGACTTTTCCAACTCTTCTTCTGATTCTTGTTCACCTGACACTTGTTCTTCTGATGCAGCAGCATCACTTTCTTCTGAGTTCTGTTCATCCTCAGATTCTGCATTAGCTTCCTCACTCTCTTGACTCGCTTCTTCCTCTTGTTCTGTATCTTCACTTTCTTCATTTTCAGAGATTTCCTCCTCAGATTGCTTCTTATCTTCGACCTTCTTTTGTCTCGATTCTCTTGCTGGGGTAACTGCTTTCTTGGGTTGAACTTTTGAAGTTGGCTTCTTTTGCTCTTTCTGGGCTGCACTTGACTCCTTCTTCTTCGTGCTTGAGGTAGATGGGGTAGCTTTCTTACTTCCTGCTGATTTTTCCCTTTCTACTTCAATCAGTCGCAATTGTTCAGCAGCATGAACCAGTTTCTTCAGACCTTCTCTCTCCCTTTTTGCTTTCTCAGATTGTGTTTCCTTCTTTGCAACAGGTATATCCTCATCATGCACCTCCACAGGGTTGTCTGCACTTGTCTTAGGAAGTTTTGCATTCCTTCTCGCCATAGTTGCAACTGCAGTTCGGCCGGACCTTCGCACTGGCTTCTCCTGTACTCTCCCTTTCTTTACAGGACTAGGGGTTGGACTTTCTGCTACTGAACCAGGCTTTCTTTTTGCGGGTTTTTTAGTTTTCATCTCAGATATTTCTGTACTCAACCCAAATCAGAAAATAAGCACTAGATATCTTTTCAAACACAATGCACAAATAAATTTCTCAGATTCTAACAAAAACAACCTATCTCTCAACAGTTCATCCAAGCAAGGAAAATACCCTCCCCCAAACTTTATGCTCCAGTAAATAATTCAGAAAGTTTGGTTTACAGACTCAAGAAAAATGAGAGGTTTAGATAATTTCCTTTACTCGAATCCAAATTTTTCAAGCAACCCTAGGAAAGAAATATCCTACCCCTTTTGTCTCGCATCCGTAAAGCATACCACATTTTAGCCCTAATAATCGACTACCCATCACAGTGTAGTGTCCTCAAACTTCAAACATGGAATTCACAAGAAGTTTCACACCAGAATTTACAGACAAACCAAAATCCCAAACAATTTTCAGAAAGTTCAAACTTTGAAAATTACCGTTGGTTGCATGTTTCTCCATGTTCTCTCACTAATCACAGTTCGCAAAATCAACAAATGAGATAAAAGAAACAGAGTACTTACATTGACTCTTTAACCTCACAGACCCTCGGCTTTTCTCGTTCAGTTTGTCGCTTTCTTCTTCCAATTACCCAAAGTGGTGAAGTTTTCTTTTTCAGAATTCTCAAATGCAGAAAATATATATATAAAACTAGAAAACCCTTTCGACTTCCTTTGAAACGACACAATATAAAATTCAAAAATTTAACTGCCACAAGTAACCTGCCAAAAAGTGAATTTGCCTCCAATGACGTCGGCGTCAGTTCCTCAAAGGTTACTTGCATTCCACGTGTCCACCGTCTCTGCAAAATTCTCATAGTTACTTACTTACTAAATATAATGCGAATATATATAAATATGTATTTTTCTTCAAGTTTTCTTTAATCTATTCTAATAAAAATTTAAACATTCTAAGATATATGAAATTTTCTCTAAATTTAATCTAATGCATGAAATTTAACTACCTATAATACAAAAATCATGCTATTTACATGCTGTAGCAAACAAAGACAAATACTATTAAACTAATAAAAAGTCGAATTAATAAAATGCAATAAATTAAAGATATTACTCCCTGAACCAGTTTTTATGCTATTTTGATAAAATTCTTTCCAATGGTTCAGGGGCTCCGATGCTTAAGGCTCTTCAATGGAAATGGAAGCCTTTTCCCTGTGTATGCTTCCTCCATGATAATGCTTCACCCTAGCTCCATTTACTTTGAATGTTTCTCCAGTATCCTCATTCTTCAAATCCACTGCTCCATGTGGATACGCCTTGACCACTACAAAGGGTCCTGACCACCGAGATTTCAGCTTCCCTGGGAATAACTTCAGCCTGGAGTTGAACAATAAAACTCTCTGTGCTTCTTCAAATTTCCTCTCAGAAATCCTGCTGTCATGCCATTTCTTGACCTTCTCTTTGTACAACTTGGCATTTTCATATGACTGCAGCCTCAGTTCGTCAAGCTCATTCAACTGCAACATCCACCTTGCACCACTGCATTTTGGATCTAAGTTCAACTTCCTTGTTGCCCAATACGTTTTATGTTCCAACTCCAAGGGTAAGTGACAAGCTTTCCCAAAAACCAACCTGTAAGGTGACATTCCCAAAGGAGTTCTATAAGCAGTCCTGTAGGCCCAGAGTGAATCATCTAGGTGCTTAGACCAATCCTTCCTGGTCATTAGATACTTGATTGCTAAATGGTCTGTATACACAATTACTTTGGACCCCACCAGATATGATCTGAATTTGTCAAAGGCAAACACCACAACCAACAATTCTTTCTCTGTGGTCGTGTAATTTCTCTGAGCTCCATCAAGAGTTCGACTTGCATAATAAATCACCCTGAATATCTTCTCCTTTCTCTGCCCCAAAGCTACTCCTAGAGCAAAATTGCTGGCATCACACATAAGTTCAAATGGTGAATTCCAGTCTGGTGGTTGCATAACTGGTGCAGAAATGAGAGCAGACTTCAGCTTCAAGAATGCTTCCATACATTGTGGAGAAAACTCAAATCTCCTGTCTTTCTCTAGCAACTCAGATAGGGGCTTTGCAATTTTTGAAAACTCTCTTATAAATCTTCGGTAAAATCCTGCATGCCCCAGAAAACTCCTAACTGCTCTGACTGAACTTGGTACTGCCATCTTTTCTATCACCTCTATTTTGGCTGGATCAACTTCCATTCCAGCTTTTGATATCTTATGTCCCAAGACTACTCCCTGTTGCACCATAAAACAACACTTTTCCCAATTCAACACCAATTGTGATTTCTCACATAATTGCAGAACCTTTTCCAAATTCACCAGACACGCTTCAAAATCCTTCCCAAATACTGAGAAGTCATCCATAAAAATTTCCAATCCATTATCTATCATCTCTGAGAAAATAGCAATCATACAACGTTGAAATGTTGCTGGAGCATTGCATAATCCAAAGGGCATCCATCTAAAGGCAAATGTTCCATAAGGACAAGTAAATGTGGTTAATCCTTGATGTTCTGGAGCTATTGCTATTTGATGATAACCTGAATATCCATCCAAAAAGCAGTAAAACTCTTGTCCAGCTAGCTTATCCAGCATCTGATCTACAAATGGTAAAGGAAAGTGATCCTTCTTTGTTGCATCATTCAACTTTCTATAGTCAATGCAGATTCTCCATCCAGTTACTGTCCTTGTAGTGATCATTTCATTGTTCTCATTCTGAACCACTGTGACTCCACCTTTCTTGGGAACACATTGCACAGGGCTTACCCAAGAACTATCAGAAATGGGAAATATAATCCCTGCATCCAACCATTTGATCACTTCTTTCTTCACTACTTCCTTCATATTGGGATTTAACCTTCTCTGTGGCTGAATAGAATTCTTACTTCCTTCTTCTATCAAAATTTTATGCATACAGATTGTAGGACTTATCCCCTTGATGTCAGATATAGTCCATCCTATTGCTCGCTTGTGCTTTTTCAACAATTCCAGCAGACTTTGCTCATTTTCTTCCTTCAAATTTGCCGCTATGATCATAGGTAATGTATCTGATTCACCCAAGTAAGCATATTTCAAGTGAGCAGGTAGAGGTTTCAGGGTCAACTCTGGAGGTTCCTCCATAGAAGACTTGGTCCCTTTTATTTCTCTAGACAACAAGTCCAGCGGTTCAAATGATTGTCGTACTCCCCCAAACTTTTGCCCTTGCTCTATCCATGTTGCAGCTTCACTGGGTAATTCTTCCACATCATCTTCCTTCCCAGAATGATTTTCTTCAAAATATTCTTCGATTGCTGACTCCAGTATCTCCACAGAAAAACATTCCTCGGGATCATCATGAACCTTCATGGCATTAAACAGATTAAAAGTAGCTTGTTCATCTTGTACCCTCATGATCAACTCTCCTTTCTCTACATCAATCAGTGTCCTTCCTGTAGCAAGAAATGGTCTCCCCAGGATAATTGGCACTTCTCTATCTGCTTCATAGTCCATAATAATAAAATCTGCAGGGAAGATGAACTTATCCACCCTTACAAGCACATCTTCAATCTTCCCTTCAGGATGTACAGTGGATCTATCTGCTAACTGAAGAGAAATGGTGGTAGGCCTAGCTCCTCCAATTCCCAATTTTTGAAAAACTGACAGTGGCATCAGATTTACACTTGCCCCTAGGTCACATAAAGCTCTACCCACATCTCGACCTCCAATAGAACAGGGAATAGTGAAACTCCCTGGGTCCTTTAACTTAGCTGGGATCTGTCTCCTCAAAGGTCCACCTACTTCCTCAAACAATGACACCGTTTCAAATTCCTTCAACCTTTTTTTCTTAGACAAGATGTCCTTCAAAAACTTCACATAAGTTGGCATCTGTTCAAGTGCTTCCACCAAGGGTACGTTGATGTGAATTTGTTTGAGCATTTCCAGAAATTTCTTGAATTGTTCCTCTTCTTTTTGCTTCTTAAATCTGGTTGGGTATGGTGGTGGTGGTGCATAATCATATTCCTCCAGTCCAGATTTCCTCTTAGCTTTAGGAATGTTTCCTTCAGGCATCTCTGCAGGTTTATCCACAGAATCTTCCTCTGCTCTCAAATCAGAAGATACATCCTCATTTTCCAGCAACTTATCTTTTTTGCAAATTTTCTTTGGGTACTGCAGCTCCTGCTGATGATCCTTCTCCTGCTTCCAAATTTTCAGCCCTTCTTTCTTCAAACTGCTTTCCACTTCGAAGCGTGACAACTTTACATTGTTCCTTTCCATTCATTGGATTCTCAGTGTTACTTGGCAAAGCTCCTGGTGGCCTGCTTCTCAATTCATTGGCTAACTGCCCCATTTGCACTTCCAGATTCCTTAAAGAAGATGCTTGGCTCTGAATAAGAGCATCTTGATTTTTCAGTCGCACCTCATTTTGAATCATGAATTCCTTCATCATTTCCTCCATGGTTTTCTCTTGTTTTGGAGGTGGAGCTTCTAGACTTTGCTGATGATTATAACCTCTTTTGTTATAATGCTGCTCCCTTCCTGCAGCATTTTGGTTTCCTTGTCCAGACCAAGAAAAGTTTGGATGATTTCTCCAACCACTGTTGTAAGTGTTTGAATATGGATTGTTGGTCTGATGATAATGACTTCTGTTTCCCACATAGCAAACCGATGTTGGATTTGATGGACATTCCTCAAACTGGTGTGCTCCCCCACAATAAATACAGTCCAAAGGTCCTGAGGGTTCTGCACACATTGGAGTTGTTTTGCTTGGACTGGTATTTTTCTCAATGCTTTTCATAGTTGCTCCTAGAGCCTCCATTTGCGCAGTCAAAGCTTTCATTGGATCAACTTCCAGCATTCCTGCTACCTTGGGAGTGGACACAACTGCTGCTCTTGAATTTACCCAGAAATAATTATTAGCAGCCACTTTGTCCAAAATTTCACAAGCTTCATTGTATGTCTTGTCCAACAATGCTCTTCCAGATGTAGCATCTATCATCATTCTTGAATTACCATTCAGCCCATTGTAGAAAATCTCCATCTGAATACAACAAGGTATTCCATGGTTTGGGCATCTCCTCAGCAATTCCTTGAATCTTTCCCATGCCTCGCTAACAGACTCATCCTCTTGTTTGAATGCCATGATTGCATTCCTGCATCGTGCATTTCTTGTTGGAGGGAAATACTTCAACAAAAAGGTTTCAGTCAGTTTGTTCCAGGTAGGAACAGATCCTGGTGGTAAATTAGTGAGCCAGGTTTTTGCACTGTCCCTTAGAGAGAAAGGGAATAACCGCATTCTCAAGGCCTCGGGTGTGACTCCTTGCAACTTGAAATTATCACAGATCTCCAGAAAAGATTTCAAATGCAAATGTGGATCTTCTGTAGCTGTCCCCCCAAACTGCCCCAAACTCTGCAGCATTTGAAACATCACAGGTTTCAACTCAAAGTGTTGTGCCTGAACTTCTGGCCTCGCAACCCCTGGATCAAACTCCAAAAACCTTGGTGCTGTATGAGTTCTGATTATCCTATCTCTTTCATCAACTGGAACCTCCAACTCGATTTCTGGCTCAGGAATTCTCTCAGCCATCTTTTTAGCCTTTTGCATTCTTCTGTTCTTTCTAAAAGTTCTTTCTATCTCTGGATCAAACAAAAATATTTCACTGATTGTTTCCTCACTCATGCACTGTTAGAGTTCCCTACAATTACAAAAAATGATTAGTTTCCTATAACTTCAGTCGACCAACTGTGAATGCAAAGTTAAACAATAAAATAGCATTCAGACTCAATATCAATCACTCCCCGACAACGATGCCGAAAACTTGTTGTGCTAGTAGCTACGAAATTTATACGCAAGTGCACGTATGTCAAACAAGTAATACAGATCTAAGTCCAGATATCGTACCCAAGGGAGTGAAAGTGAATCGTGCACATTCTATTGTTTGTAAAATAAAGGTATTTTGTGATTTCTCTAAACTAAATAAACAAGAAAGCATATAAAATTAAACCAGACAGTGCTAAAGCGATTAATATTAACTCTTCCCACAATATAATCATAAACAAGTAAAATGGTGTTAAAATCAATAAGGATTAAACACTCGGGTTATTAACTTTTGTTTATCTTTTCTCCTATACGCTACAACATCGTTCAGACATCAACTCTGGCTCTTGCAACCACTCTCCTTTCTGCCTAGCCTATCATTATAGTACTAGATCTATGTTTTTGTGTTAACCTCCATATGTCTATGGTAAGTTTTGCCTTCAAACAATCTATTAAAGAACAGGGGTTTGCGCAAGCCTTAGATTCTATGTATGTCTACACTAGAAATCTAGATTGATTTCATTTCCCTCGTCCTAGATCTCATCTCGGTCTCACTAGGCAAGATCTCTACCTGCCACTGTCGTGTTTAGATAGAAAAACAAACCAGAATTGAAATCAAACACCAGATTTAATGTAAGAACAGCTCAACATATATTCGAAAAGATAAACTAGTCAACAACCCGAGCTCAAAATGTTTAGCTCATGCTTACAAAAGATAGAAAACAAGTAACATTCAAGTTCATGTCTACGAACATCATCCACGTAAAATATATCAAACAAGTTTTGCAAAGAAAGATAAACTGTTCGGGATTTTCGCAGCTGCCACTCCTGCTTCTCA
>JAPKLW010005479.1:0-10441 GCA_026898455.1 Plectranthus barbatus | reverse complement strand
GAACACCTTGTTCTCCTTGCTCTCCAAAAACTATCCGATTCCCTTCTCTGTGTTGTTCTCTTTCCTTCTGAAAATATCTCCTTTGTCTCCCCTGAACCTCATCCAGGCCTTACACGTGGCTCCTCAATCTGCTTCCCAATTCTGACGGCTCTCCTGGGCGACACGTGTTCTGCTTTTGGGACAAGATCTGAAAAGTGCTGAAATCCTGTCTGCTGTGGTCCCAGATGATCTTCATAAGAGTTTTGGCCATGCTACTCATATGCTGCGACATCATATCACTCTTTCTTGCTTCTGTCATGCTCCAGCATAATGAGACCTGTGATACTATTCAAACAATTCCCTTCGCAAAACTCAAAGTTAACACAATACTACAAAATAAACCCGAATTTCATATACTAACCAAATTACCTATATTATACTATTTATCCTATAAAACAAACCTAATTTAATATATAATTAACTAGACTAGACACAAAATAATAACTCTTTAAGAGAGTTATCACTCCCCCAAACTTAAGATGTTGCTTGTCCCCGAGCAACAATGACTCAAACATAACAAAGGGACTTTAATTTACATATTCTTGTCTTGAAGCTTTCAGTTCACACGAAAGAAATAAAGAGGAAAAATTTCATTCATAACTCCTAAGTAATCAAGCTTCAGCCAACACAATTTAATAAGTTTAATCAAAGCAATTTAAACTAGCCTGACAATCAAAGCTCCAAAACTTTTCAGCAAGATAGCTAACAAATGCTACAAGTTTAAACTTAACTTTCATTTCAGCTCTCATGATCATTGATGCCACTATTTTTGACTACCTTCAAACTTTAGCACATTCTCCACTAATAGAAATTATATCACATCAAGATCAAAAGGTCTTTTGAGCTTCTAATGTAAGGCTGTGGCTAAGGTAGGAACATTCTGGAAAAAAGTGACAAATAGACTTGAGAGGTATGTTATAGGTCTTCCACTGAAGGCTTATTCTTGTATTTACAAGGGAAAGAGCAACGACTATCTTCAGACTCATAATTTTTCTAGATGGTTATTCCTTCCATCTAATTTTTCTTCTCTTTTTTTTTAGATACACGTGCTACTTACAGGCTGCAGCATGTTTTATTTACAAGAGCTCTCAGGCTTCTACATAGTTGATTTATCATAACTCTATCTTTTATCATGCTCCTGAACACTAAGTGAGAGAACCTAAACAAACTTACCTCTCAAGTCAGGGCGAGTGTATGGGAAAATAGCTCACATCTTTTATGGTCAAAATCAATGAAAAGGCTCAAGGCTCAAATTTAGGTGCAAAGGTAATTAATATGCAATGAAAAGAACTTCTGCAAGCACAAAGATGAAGAGACTGCCTAAATCATTTCTTCATGTAATACTCATTCAAATTTCGTCTCAAATGGCCTAACATTTTCAGGTAGGTGGCATCTCACATGTTCTTTTCTCAGCACAGCTAAAGTACCATTTAAACTAAAGCACGTAGCATATCAGGTTTTCAAAAACCAAATAACCACAAACTTTGTTCTTCAAGCTAGTCTATCATCCTAAGATTAAACTTGAAAATCTTGGGGGCTGACTCTCAATCACTCAATTATCATTCATGAAATTTCAAGAGAAAAAGATTACTCACACACCCGCATCATTAAGCTCAAGACAAGATAATAGACACACTATCAATACTTCATAACATTCACTTAAACCATCAACTAGACAAACTAAACATCCATTCAAAATAAAAACATCAACTTAAACCAAACAAACTAAAAACAACGGGTTCAAACAATCACCCAACACATCCACAAAACACAAATTTAAAACGGAGTTTTTGTTCAAAAGGGTAGAGTTTAGAGTTGACCACAACCTCAAGTAGGCTTCTTTTTCTTTCCCCCAGCTGACATCCCTTTCTTAGCTTTCTTGCCTTCCACCTTCTTCACCAACTCTTCAGTCTGAAACTGCATCTCCATCATCATAGTGCGAAGGTCTTCAAATCCCTTCAGGATTTGGGTGCTTTGCTCGGAGATGTCATCCAATTTACCCTGCAAAACCTGCACAGAAGTCTGGTTAGCTGAAGAGGGTTCCACTCCTTCTCTTTTCTGGGAGTTCTCATGCCTTTGGCGCAGATATCCGACATTGAAGTGAGTTCTCATAGTCTTGCGCGGCTCTTCATCGTGAAAGGGAACTCCAGCTTTCTTGCACAGTTCAGAAATCAAGGAAGGATAGAAAAGTGGTCCTCGTTCCTTTGAGGCAGAGTAACCAACAGCATCAACAAAAAACGGTGCGTAGTTGATCGGTTCATCCTTCAGAATGGCAGCAATCATCAGGATGCGGTCCTGACCAATGTTGGTGTTATGGGTAGTCGGACTGATCCTATTCTTCAAAAACTTCAGCCACAAATTTGCCTCCGAATGCAGGAACCTGGAAAGCACGTATTTGTTATCTTTCGCCTCATCATTCCAATGTGCCCCTGGGAGTCCTACCACCTTCAAGGCGTCACCTAACTGCTTCTTTATGGGTGCAAGATAGATCTCCATGAACTCATCGGGTTTTGGAGCATGAGTTCCGAATACCTCATGAATAGCTTCAACATTTAACCTTACTTCTTTTCCTCGGACAATAGCAACAATTTCAGGCCTCTCAGTAGATGGTTGCTCACAGTTTGCATAAAACTCTTTGACCAATGCGATGATAGGAAAAGGCGGTGGTACCACAAAGTTTTCCCACCCCTGCTGCTCAATCTGCTTCATCAAATCCTCAGGTAAAACTTTCAAGTTTTTGAATCCTCTTTCGATTAACAGCTGCCTTTCCATGACAAACTTCATCATTTCCTTGTGCAACTTGGATGAAAACTTTGGAAGATTGTCAATTTCATCTGGAGTCAAAACCTTTCCTTCGTCCACCTTTGTTTTCCCTTTCTTGATTTGCTCCTTCTTACTCACCTGCTCCTTTTTCTGAGACTTGCCAGATGTCTCTCCTTCTTTCACTGCCACCACTTTAATCCTCCTTCCTGTCTTAGGATTTCTTGGGATAGGCTCTTGCTTGTTTGTTGGAACTTCTTCTTCCCTCTTTCTCTTGTTAACTTTCTTCTGTGGTTCCTCCTCTTCTTCCTCTGATTTGTCCTCTTCTTCACCAGATTCCTCTTCTTCTTCTTCTGACTTTTCCAACTCTTCTTCTGATTCTTGTTCACCTGACACTTGTTCTTCTGATGCAGCAGCATCACTTTCTTCTGAGTTCTGTTCATCCTCAGATTCTGCATTAGCTTCCTCACTCTCTTGACTCGCTTCTTCCTCTTGTTCTGTATCTTCACTTTCTTCATTTTCAGAGATTTCCTCCTCAGATTGCTTCTTATCTTCGACCTTCTTTTGTCTCGATTCTCTTGCTGGGGTAACTGCTTTCTTGGGTTGAACTTTTGAAGTTGGCTTCTTTTGCTCTTTCTGGGCTGCACTTGACTCCTTCTTCTTCGTGCTTGAGGTAGATGGGGTAGCTTTCTTACTTCCTGCTGATTTTTCCCTTTCTACTTCAATCAGTCGCAATTGTTCAGCAGCATGAACCAGTTTCTTCAGACCTTCTCTCTCCCTTTTTGCTTTCTCAGATTGTGTTTCCTTCTTTGCAACAGGTATATCCTCATCATGCACCTCCACAGGGTTGTCTGCACTTGTCTTAGGAAGTTTTGCATTCCTTCTCGCCATAGTTGCAACTGCAGTTCGGCCGGACCTTCGCACTGGCTTCTCCTGTACTCTCCCTTTCTTTACAGGACTAGGGGTTGGACTTTCTGCTACTGAACCAGGCTTTCTTTTTGCGGGTTTTTTAGTTTTCATCTCAGATATTTCTGTACTCAACCCAAATCAGAAAATAAGCACTAGATATCTTTTCAAACACAATGCACAAATAAATTTCTCAGATTCTAACAAAAACAACCTATCTCTCAACAGTTCATCCAAGCAAGGAAAATACCCTCCCCCAAACTTTATGCTCCAGTAAATAATTCAGAAAGTTTGGTTTACAGACTCAAGAAAAATGAGAGGTTTAGATAATTTCCTTTACTCGAATCCAAATTTTTCAAGCAACCCTAGGAAAGAAATATCCTACCCCTTTTGTCTCGCATCCGTAAAGCATACCACATTTTAGCCCTAATAATCGACTACCCATCACAGTGTAGTGTCCTCAAACTTCAAACATGGAATTCACAAGAAGTTTCACACCAGAATTTACAGACAAACCAAAATCCCAAACAATTTTCAGAAAGTTCAAACTTTGAAAATTACCGTTGGTTGCATGTTTCTCCATGTTCTCTCACTAATCACAGTTCGCAAAATCAACAAATGAGATAAAAGAAACAGAGTACTTACATTGACTCTTTAACCTCACAGACCCTCGGCTTTTCTCGTTCAGTTTGTCGCTTTCTTCTTCCAATTACCCAAAGTGGTGAAGTTTTCTTTTTCAGAATTCTCAAATGCAGAAAATATATATATAAAACTAGAAAACCCTTTCGACTTCCTTTGAAACGACACAATATAAAATTCAAAAATTTAACTGCCACAAGTAACCTGCCAAAAAGTGAATTTGCCTCCAATGACGTCGGCGTCAGTTCCTCAAAGGTTACTTGCATTCCACGTGTCCACCGTCTCTGCAAAATTCTCATAGTTACTTACTTACTAAATATAATGCGAATATATATAAATATGTATTTTTCTTCAAGTTTTCTTTAATCTATTCTAATAAAAATTTAAACATTCTAAGATATATGAAATTTTCTCTAAATTTAATCTAATGCATGAAATTTAACTACCTATAATACAAAAATCATGCTATTTACATGCTGTAGCAAACAAAGACAAATACTATTAAACTAATAAAAAGTCGAATTAATAAAATGCAATAAATTAAAGATATTACTCCCTGAACCAGTTTTTATGCTATTTTGATAAAATTCTTTCCAATGGTTCAGGGGCTCCGATGCTTAAGGCTCTTCAATGGAAATGGAAGCCTTTTCCCTGTGTATGCTTCCTCCATGATAATGCTTCACCCTAGCTCCATTTACTTTGAATGTTTCTCCAGTATCCTCATTCTTCAAATCCACTGCTCCATGTGGATACGCCTTGACCACTACAAAGGGTCCTGACCACCGAGATTTCAGCTTCCCTGGGAATAACTTCAGCCTGGAGTTGAACAATAAAACTCTCTGTGCTTCTTCAAATTTCCTCTCAGAAATCCTGCTGTCATGCCATTTCTTGACCTTCTCTTTGTACAACTTGGCATTTTCATATGACTGCAGCCTCAGTTCGTCAAGCTCATTCAACTGCAACATCCACCTTGCACCACTGCATTTTGGATCTAAGTTCAACTTCCTTGTTGCCCAATACGTTTTATGTTCCAACTCCAAGGGTAAGTGACAAGCTTTCCCAAAAACCAACCTGTAAGGTGACATTCCCAAAGGAGTTCTATAAGCAGTCCTGTAGGCCCAGAGTGAATCATCTAGGTGCTTAGACCAATCCTTCCTGGTCATTAGATACTTGATTGCTAAATGGTCTGTATACACAATTACTTTGGACCCCACCAGATATGATCTGAATTTGTCAAAGGCAAACACCACAACCAACAATTCTTTCTCTGTGGTCGTGTAATTTCTCTGAGCTCCATCAAGAGTTCGACTTGCATAATAAATCACCCTGAATATCTTCTCCTTTCTCTGCCCCAAAGCTACTCCTAGAGCAAAATTGCTGGCATCACACATAAGTTCAAATGGTGAATTCCAGTCTGGTGGTTGCATAACTGGTGCAGAAATGAGAGCAGACTTCAGCTTCAAGAATGCTTCCATACATTGTGGAGAAAACTCAAATCTCCTGTCTTTCTCTAGCAACTCAGATAGGGGCTTTGCAATTTTTGAAAACTCTCTTATAAATCTTCGGTAAAATCCTGCATGCCCCAGAAAACTCCTAACTGCTCTGACTGAACTTGGTACTGCCATCTTTTCTATCACCTCTATTTTGGCTGGATCAACTTCCATTCCAGCTTTTGATATCTTATGTCCCAAGACTACTCCCTGTTGCACCATAAAACAACACTTTTCCCAATTCAACACCAATTGTGATTTCTCACATAATTGCAGAACCTTTTCCAAATTCACCAGACACGCTTCAAAATCCTTCCCAAATACTGAGAAGTCATCCATAAAAATTTCCAATCCATTATCTATCATCTCTGAGAAAATAGCAATCATACAACGTTGAAATGTTGCTGGAGCATTGCATAATCCAAAGGGCATCCATCTAAAGGCAAATGTTCCATAAGGACAAGTAAATGTGGTTAATCCTTGATGTTCTGGAGCTATTGCTATTTGATGATAACCTGAATATCCATCCAAAAAGCAGTAAAACTCTTGTCCAGCTAGCTTATCCAGCATCTGATCTACAAATGGTAAAGGAAAGTGATCCTTCTTTGTTGCATCATTCAACTTTCTATAGTCAATGCAGATTCTCCATCCAGTTACTGTCCTTGTAGTGATCATTTCATTGTTCTCATTCTGAACCACTGTGACTCCACCTTTCTTGGGAACACATTGCACAGGGCTTACCCAAGAACTATCAGAAATGGGAAATATAATCCCTGCATCCAACCATTTGATCACTTCTTTCTTCACTACTTCCTTCATATTGGGATTTAACCTTCTCTGTGGCTGAATAGAATTCTTACTTCCTTCTTCTATCAAAATTTTATGCATACAGATTGTAGGACTTATCCCCTTGATGTCAGATATAGTCCATCCTATTGCTCGCTTGTGCTTTTTCAACAATTCCAGCAGACTTTGCTCATTTTCTTCCTTCAAATTTGCCGCTATGATCATAGGTAATGTATCTGATTCACCCAAGTAAGCATATTTCAAGTGAGCAGGTAGAGGTTTCAGGGTCAACTCTGGAGGTTCCTCCATAGAAGACTTGGTCCCTTTTATTTCTCTAGACAACAAGTCCAGCGGTTCAAATGATTGTCGTACTCCCCCAAACTTTTGCCCTTGCTCTATCCATGTTGCAGCTTCACTGGGTAATTCTTCCACATCATCTTCCTTCCCAGAATGATTTTCTTCAAAATATTCTTCGATTGCTGACTCCAGTATCTCCACAGAAAAACATTCCTCGGGATCATCATGAACCTTCATGGCATTAAACAGATTAAAAGTAGCTTGTTCATCTTGTACCCTCATGATCAACTCTCCTTTCTCTACATCAATCAGTGTCCTTCCTGTAGCAAGAAATGGTCTCCCCAGGATAATTGGCACTTCTCTATCTGCTTCATAGTCCATAATAATAAAATCTGCAGGGAAGATGAACTTATCCACCCTTACAAGCACATCTTCAATCTTCCCTTCAGGATGTACAGTGGATCTATCTGCTAACTGAAGAGAAATGGTGGTAGGCCTAGCTCCTCCAATTCCCAATTTTTGAAAAACTGACAGTGGCATCAGATTTACACTTGCCCCTAGGTCACATAAAGCTCTACCCACATCTCGACCTCCAATAGAACAGGGAATAGTGAAACTCCCTGGGTCCTTTAACTTAGCTGGGATCTGTCTCCTCAAAGGTCCACCTACTTCCTCAAACAATGACACCGTTTCAAATTCCTTCAACCTTTTTTTCTTAGACAAGATGTCCTTCAAAAACTTCACATAAGTTGGCATCTGTTCAAGTGCTTCCACCAAGGGTACGTTGATGTGAATTTGTTTGAGCATTTCCAGAAATTTCTTGAATTGTTCCTCTTCTTTTTGCTTCTTAAATCTGGTTGGGTATGGTGGTGGTGGTGCATAATCATATTCCTCCAGTCCAGATTTCCTCTTAGCTTTAGGAATGTTTCCTTCAGGCATCTCTGCAGGTTTATCCACAGAATCTTCCTCTGCTCTCAAATCAGAAGATACATCCTCATTTTCCAGCAACTTATCTTTTTTGCAAATTTTCTTTGGGTACTGCAGCTCCTGCTGATGATCCTTCTCCTGCTTCCAAATTTTCAGCCCTTCTTTCTTCAAACTGCTTTCCACTTCGAAGCGTGACAACTTTACATTGTTCCTTTCCATTCATTGGATTCTCAGTGTTACTTGGCAAAGCTCCTGGTGGCCTGCTTCTCAATTCATTGGCTAACTGCCCCATTTGCACTTCCAGATTCCTTAAAGAAGATGCTTGGCTCTGAATAAGAGCATCTTGATTTTTCAGTCGCACCTCATTTTGAATCATGAATTCCTTCATCATTTCCTCCATGGTTTTCTCTTGTTTTGGAGGTGGAGCTTCTAGACTTTGCTGATGATTATAACCTCTTTTGTTATAATGCTGCTCCCTTCCTGCAGCATTTTGGTTTCCTTGTCCAGACCAAGAAAAGTTTGGATGATTTCTCCAACCACTGTTGTAAGTGTTTGAATATGGATTGTTGGTCTGATGATAATGACTTCTGTTTCCCACATAGCAAACCGATGTTGGATTTGATGGACATTCCTCAAACTGGTGTGCTCCCCCACAATAAATACAGTCCAAAGGTCCTGAGGGTTCTGCACACATTGGAGTTGTTTTGCTTGGACTGGTATTTTTCTCAATGCTTTTCATAGTTGCTCCTAGAGCCTCCATTTGCGCAGTCAAAGCTTTCATTGGATCAACTTCCAGCATTCCTGCTACCTTGGGAGTGGACACAACTGCTGCTCTTGAATTTACCCAGAAATAATTATTAGCAGCCACTTTGTCCAAAATTTCACAAGCTTCATTGTATGTCTTGTCCAACAATGCTCTTCCAGATGTAGCATCTATCATCATTCTTGAATTACCATTCAGCCCATTGTAGAAAATCTCCATCTGAATACAACAAGGTATTCCATGGTTTGGGCATCTCCTCAGCAATTCCTTGAATCTTTCCCATGCCTCGCTAACAGACTCATCCTCTTGTTTGAATGCCATGATTGCATTCCTGCATCGTGCATTTCTTGTTGGAGGGAAATACTTCAACAAAAAGGTTTCAGTCAGTTTGTTCCAGGTAGGAACAGATCCTGGTGGTAAATTAGTGAGCCAGGTTTTTGCACTGTCCCTTAGAGAGAAAGGGAATAACCGCATTCTCAAGGCCTCGGGTGTGACTCCTTGCAACTTGAAATTATCACAGATCTCCAGAAAAGATTTCAAATGCAAATGTGGATCTTCTGTAGCTGTCCCCCCAAACTGCCCCAAACTCTGCAGCATTTGAAACATCACAGGTTTCAACTCAAAGTGTTGTGCCTGAACTTCTGGCCTCGCAACCCCTGGATCAAACTCCAAAAACCTTGGTGCTGTATGAGTTCTGATTATCCTATCTCTTTCATCAACTGGAACCTCCAACTCGATTTCTGGCTCAGGAATTCTCTCAGCCATCTTTTTAGCCTTTTGCATTCTTCTGTTCTTTCTAAAAGTTCTTTCTATCTCTGGATCAAACAAAAATATTTCACTGATTGTTTCCTCACTCATGCACTGTTAGAGTTCCCTACAATTACAAAAAATGATTAGTTTCCTATAACTTCAGTCGACCAACTGTGAATGCAAAGTTAAACAATAAAATAGCATTCAGACTCAATATCAATCACTCCCCGACAACGATGCCGAAAACTTGTTGTGCTAGTAGCTACGAAATTTATACGCAAGTGCACGTATGTCAAACAAGTAATACAGATCTAAGTCCAGATATCGTACCCAAGGGAGTGAAAGTGAATCGTGCACATTCTATTGTTTGTAAAATAAAGGTATTTTGTGATTTCTCTAAACTAAATAAACAAGAAAGCATATAAAATTAAACCAGACAGTGCTAAAGCGATTAATATTAACTCTTCCCACAATATAATCATAAACAAGTAAAATGGTGTTAAAATCAATAAGGATTAAACACTCGGGTTATTAACTTTTGTTTATCTTTTCTCCTATACGCTACAACATCGTTCAGACATCAACTCTGGCTCTTGCAACCACTCTCCTTTCTGCCTAGCCTATCATTATAGTACTAGATCTATGTTTTTGTGTTAACCTCCATATGTCTATGGTAAGTTTTGCCTTCAAACAATCTATTAAAGAACAGGGGTTTGCGCAAGCCTTAGATTCTATGTATGTCTACACTAGAAATCTAGATTGATTTCATTTCCCTCGTCCTAGATCTCATCTCGGTCTCACTAGGCAAGATCTCTACCTGCCACTGTCGTGTTTAGATAGAAAAACAAACCAGAATTGAAATCAAACACCAGATTTAATGTAAGAACAGCTCAACATATATTCGAAAAGATAAACTAGTCAACAACCCGAGCTCAAAATGTTTAGCTCATGCTTACAAAAGATAGAAAACAAGTAACATTCAAGTTCATGTCTACGAACATCATCCACGTAAAATATATCAAACAAGTTTTGCAAAGAAAGATAAACTGTTCGGGATTTTCGCAGCTGCCACTCCTGCTTCTCA
>JAPKLW010005478.1:0-20896 GCA_026898455.1 Plectranthus barbatus | reverse complement strand
GTTCATAAAAGGTCACATTATTACGATGTGACAATGGTGAAGCCGGCGGACGCTTGAATTAAATTGTAAGATTGTAATATTGGATAGTTTAGGGTTTATTTTAATTTTTAATAAATAAATAAATAAAAATGTAGGATAAAATTAAAATTATATGATTTTGCACAGTATAGGATTCATAATTATTCCGAGAAGATAATAAGGGTAAAAGGAGAGACGCTTACAAATAAATAAAAATGTTTTTGTAAATAAAAATGTAGGAGAAAAAAAATTATATGATGTTGCGTATAGGATTTGAACTTGTACCTTTTAAAATCCAAAATATAGCTTGAACCACTACATTAATATTTGGCAAAAACTTGCGTTAGGCATGCCTAAACGGTTTAGGCGGGTTTTATCCTACCCAAATGGGTTCACCCATCCCAAATAGGGTTTATTAATCCCTAATTAGGGTATATTAAATGGGTTTGAGTTGGGTTAATGGATAAAACCCGCCTAAATGGTTTAGGCATGCCTAACCTGAGACTTTCCCTTAATATTTTCGTACAATATATAATTTAAATATTTATTAAAACTATAAACGGTTCGGTCCGGTCCAAACGATCGATTTCTTTACTCAAACCATGAACCAAACCAAATAATACGGTTTCAAATTAACGATCCAGCCAACCGATTAATTCACTTGTACCGACCAAATCATTTCGGTTCGACTGGTTTGGCTGATTTGAACCAAACCGTGTACACCCCTACATTAGACAATGAAAAGAAAAAAAAAATGAACACCACAATTTAATAGAGAGCGTTTTAAATCTTTACAAGCAGGCCAATTGAAATACAATTTAATAAAGCCCAATAAGCCCATTACTAACATATACTAAAATTATATGTTCTGTGTGCTAAGGAAATTATGAATTTTATTTAACATATATTAAAATTATATCCGTTACACGCGGAGATATTTTTATAATTATATTTAAATTTTAATATAAAAGAATTCTATAAATATACTAAATAAGGATACTTATATAAAAATGACACATTTCAAGTCTTTCAGAAAGATTTCAAGTCTTCCGGAATTAAAATTAAAATTTTTCTTTTTTTAATAAAAAATTAAAATTCAATTTTATATTTTTTATTATAATTCAATTTTCTCAATATTTTAATTATAATTTAATTTTTTCATTTCGAGTGACTCGGAAATTTACAGTGTACATTTTCTCGAGACTCTAAAAAATTTATTCTATAAATTTTTGTGATTCAAAAGTTATTCGAATAAATTTTATAAATTATTTTCCAGTGAATTTTAATTCAATTAACTTTTCTAAAATTGAATTGAAGCAATTTAATTTAAAAATAATTAAATTTAAACAAATAAATTTGTAAAACCACACCAATACTTGTAAATTATTGACATCTTGAACATAATTGAGTCAACTTGATATTTTAATCTAACAATAAAAAATAAATGAAAATCTTTTTAATACGAAAGTGGAATATAGTATAATAAAGTTAAATTTGTCTTCAAGCCAAAAGTAGAAAATATAACAAAGGAAAATAGAACTGTGGCTACAAAACTTATATTTTTACTACAGTGGCTATCATAACATGTTAATAATTTGAGAGTGGTCACTCCTATCTATTACCACAAAAAACTATTAATTTTACTACAATGTATAGTATCAGTCTATTCTAAATTTTATTCTAATAGGGAATTATACTCAAATATTTGATAGATAATCAATATATTAAGATAAAATTTACAATTTCCCTTTTAATGAGAGTGATAACTAACTTACATTTACAGGTAATATAGGAAAGGAAATATGATGTCTCACCTAGTTGAAGTATTTGGTAATTGATACCAACAACTTCACAGGTGCGCCTACATCACAACTTTTTCTAACTTATTTATGAATGCTAATGAAATAAAATATTTGCTCATGTCAGCATTTTTGTACAATTCTGGTTGCGCATTTTAGTGAATCTCATATAAGGTCATCTACAACCCGAAACACCAAATTCAAACTCAAAATGCACTAAATATCAAATCAAACAATAATTTATCTCCAACCAAAAACACTAAATTCAAAACCCAAAAGAATATTCTCAGCATATTTTTTTACAACTTTCTATACTTTTCAAATCTTACCGTTATATTTATCAAATTTACAATTTAACCACTTTATTAATTTCAATGAAATAAAATAATATAAGTAATCATTAACTAATATATATATATATATATATATATATATATAATCAATACTTAGAATAAGGAATTATATGGAGATTTCAGGGAATGAGTTTTTTAAACAAGTTATAAATATCATTTCATCAAATGATAAAATATACTCCCTCTGTCCCATTAAAGTAGTCTCATTTTCCTTTTTCGTCTGTCCCATAGATTAGTCTCATTTTCCTAAAAGCAAACTTTTTCACACTCACCAATAAAATATTAATTTCACTACACTCACAACCTTTAATTCCCATGCCAAAAAGAAATGAGACAACTTCACTGGGACGGAGGGAGTAATACATATAAATAAAGCTAAACTCAAAAAATAAAATTAAATTCAAGTCATAATATATGATTTATGATATATGAGGTGGCATTTAAACAATTTTGAAAAGTAAAATGCGTTGTGAACAGTAAGACGAATATTTGCGTCCAGAAGAAAGAGAAAACTGCAAAAAATGCATTTTGCGTTGGTAATTGCAGTAGGGTTGGAGCTTCACTAACCGCATTTTTTTGGAAAGCTTCTTCTACCCATTTCTTCAAGCTCATTTCTCCCATAAACATATCATCAGTTGGTTTTTTCCTCGTAAACATCTCCAGCAACATTATTCCATAACTATATACATCCCCATTGGTGGACACCTTTCCTTCTGACCCATACTCTATTCACATTGCATGTTTGTTAGTATCCATGGACAATAGAAACAGTTTGAGAATATTAGAAAAAGTAGGAAATCTTACCTGGTGCTGCGTAACCGATAGTTCCCAAGGTTTTAGTTTGAACGACAACCTCACCATGGTCGAAAAGCTTTGCAATACCGAAGTCACCGACTCGAGCTGTCATATCTTCATCAAGTAAGACATTGCTTGGTTTTACATCACAGTGCACGACGGGGTATGTAAAGCCATGGTGAAGATATTCTAGTGCTAATGCAACATCTATTGCGATTTTCACCCTCTGCATTAGATCCAGACAATAGTTGTGAGAATATAACCATTTCTCCAAGCTCCCATTTGGCATGTATGCAAGAATCAATGCTTTGAACTCCATATTACTGCAACATCCAACAACATGAACGATGTTTCTATGTCGAATTGAGCTCAATAGCTCACTTTCAATCTCAAAGCTTTGAGCAGCTCTTTCCATGTGCAAGTGAAACACTTTTACTGCAGCTTTTAACCCATCACACAGTGTTGCGTAGAATACAGAACCAAATCCTCCTTTCCCAAGTAGGTTAGACTCACCAAAAGAATTTGTTCCTCGTTCAAGTTCAATATATGAAATCCTTCTCCATTCAATACCTTGCCAAATATTAACCGGGGAATCTAATTGTTTTTTCTGATTCTTTCTTCTGGTCAACATGATCACAACAATGATCACCAAAATGACAACTAAAATCAATGATGGCACTATATACTTCATAAGTCCTCCACGGCTTTTCGAGCAAGATCGCACTTCAAATTTTGCTGAACCGCAAAGACCAGGGTTGTTAACAAATGATTGAGCGGTGAAGTTAGCATAACAACCTTCATTTGGGATCTCTCCATCCAATCTATTGCAAGACACATTAAAATCTACAAGAGAATTAATATTTCCTATGGACTTTGGTAGCAATCCTGAAAGATCATTGTTGGACAAATCCAACAATGATCTAAGATTCCCCAAGGATTGAGGAATAACTCCATTAAACTCATTATTTGACAAGTTCAGGAATTCTAATGACTCACAACTATCAATTGTGTTTGGAATATCACCTGAAAATTTATTGAAGGATAAATCTAGATAGTTGAGCACTTTTAAATCTCCAACTTGAGATGTAATTTGGCCACTCAAATAATTTGAGGAGAAGTTTAACATCACAAGGTCTCTAAGATTCCACAAGTTGGAAGGGATAGTGGAATTCAATTTGTTTGAGTTCAAGAAGAGAGTTCTTAAAGATTCAACTTTACCCAAACATTCTGGTATGGGACCTATCAGTAGGTTACCATCAAAGAACAAGTCCCCCAAATGACTCAATCCACAAATAGCAATGGGGATCGATCCTTCCAATTGATTGTCGCTAAAACTAAGTCTTTGGAGTCGCTTCAGATTCCCAATTGCTGGTGGAATGATCCCAGTAATTTGATTCCCTCCCAAATACAAATTTATCAAACTACTTAAATTTCCAATAGTAGAAGGAATAATTCCTTTGATACTGCTGCTTGATGCATAGATATTGAGAAGAGAAGTGGAGAAATTCCCAATTGAATTGGGAAGAATGCCATTCAATGGATTGTGTGATACATCCAAGGTTTTCAAATATTGGCAATTAGATAATGAAGAGAGAAATGTCAGCTCATGATTGGGGGATTCTGCACCATATAAATTATTTCCCCAAATTCCAAAATATTGTAAGAGTCTAAGATTACCAAAATTGGGTATGGACCCGCCGAAGGAATTGGTGTTCATTACCAACCACGAAAGTTTAGAAGCATTTGCGAGAGAGGTTGGAATTGGGCCACTAAATCTGTTATCACCTAAAAGAAGATGCTCAAGATTGAAAAGTGAATTCCCCATGTCCCAAGGAAGACTACCTGAAAACTCATTGAATGAAAGAGATAGAGTGTTCAAGGTTGATAAGTTGAATATGGAAGATGGGATGGAGCCCGATAAGGAATTGTTGAACACTGTAAACTCTTCCAAGTTTGGCAGAGTACCAATCTGTGGTAATTCCCCTATCATATATTGACATTTAATTAATGAATTTCTAGGAAGAATATAAGAGTCAAATTAAAACTTGGATAAATGGTGGAGAGATATGTATACACACATGATAGACTATTATGCCTTAAATCCAACACTGTCAATGAAGAAATATTCAAAATTGAAGATGGAATATTTCCCGTCAACTTGTTACGATTGAGATACAATTGCTGAAGCTTTGGCAGATTGAGCTCAGTTGGGATACTTCCAGATAAACTATTGTTGATGAAGCTCAAGAGTATCAATGAAGAAAGGTTGAACACAGATGATGGAATATCACCTTCTAGAGAGGCACTGTCAATTGTTAATTCCTCCAGACATAAAAGTTTTCCTAATTCTGCCGGAACACTTCCTGGAATTATTATTTTACTCATCCCATCTAATTCGAGCAATCATTGCTATAAAAGAAATCAGATATGATATTACTATACTATTCATACCTCCGAAATCATTACTCTCGAGATGCAAATTTGTGAGCAAGCTCAAACTCCCAATCTCAGGTGGGATGTTGCCACTAAAACGATTGTTGGATAAATACAGCTGCTGAAGGTGTGTGCATCTCCATATATTTGATGGGATTTCCCCACCAATTTGGTTGAACACAACAGTAAGTTGTTTCAGGTTTTGAAGATTATAGCACATGTCGCTTGGGAGCCTACCCGTGAGGCTGTTATAGCCCAAGCGTAATATTTCAAGGGAAGAAGCATTTGCGATCTCCTTTGGAATATTCCCACCCACTGAATTGTAACTCAAACGTAACACCCGTAGCTTGGAATTGTTGAACAAAGACGGATGCATTGAACCTGAGAAACTGTTGTTATACAGAATGAGTTGCTCCACTTGAGGCAATCTCGGTAATTCTCCAGTGAACGAATTCACTGACGCATTCATCACCTTCAAACGACGCAAATTGGAGAGCTCCAGAGGTAAGGATCCCGCGAAAGCATTGTAGCTGATGTCTAAATATCTGAGAAACGTGAGGTTTCCCAGATGCGGGGGAAGAGTTCCGGCGAGGTCGTAACCGGAGAGGTTGAGGGCGGTGACCCTGCGGTGCTTGATGCCGCACGACACACCAATCCAATCACAAACAGATGATGATGATGAGTTTTGGGACCAGCTCCGGGTCAAGATATGATGCGGGTCGGATACGAGGGAGTTTTTGAGGGCAAGGAGAGCATGCTTGTCAGTGGCAGAGCAGAAGAAGGGTACAGTGATGGTATTTAGCAACAGGATGAAAAGAGCAGAGGCAAGCCAAGTGATAGACCAATAATATTTGCCTCAATGAATAATGTATTATTGAGTCAAGTATATATATAGTTTACAAGATATGATAAATCTATCTAAGATGTGTACAATTTAGAGATATACAAAAATATGAATCAATCTAAAAAGATATAGATATATCAAGAAGATGTGATATCTTTATGATTATCTATTCTAATATCCCCCCTCAAGCGAGATTGTGGGAAACCGACAACTCGAAGCTTGCCACGAAAGAACTCAAAGAGAGGACGAGGTAATCCTTTGGTGAAGACGTCCGCAATTTGTTGTTGAGAAGAGACAAACTCGGTTCGAATTCGACCTGTATGGACAAGCTCACGAACAAAGTGGTAATCAATATCAATGTGCTTTGCTCGTTTGTGTGCTATCGGATTTTGGGAGAGAAAGATAGCGCTGTTGTTGTCACAGAATAGAGAGGGAGGACGCGGAAGTGGAGTATGGAGCTCAAGAAGTAGGTTCGTGAGCCAGATAACCTCTGCTGCTGTATTCGCCATTGCCCGGTATTCTGATTCGCAGCTGGAGCGTGAGACAGTAGGTTGTTTCTTTGCACTCCAAGAAACAAGGTTACCTGCAAGGAAGATAGCATAACCATATGTAGATCGTCTAGTGTCCGGACAGCGCGCCCAATCAGCATCTGAGTAGGCGACGAGGCTGCAGTCAGATGTGCGAGAGAATTCCAGACCATGATTTAGTGTGCCCTTGACGTAACGAAGAATGCGCTTGACAGTCTGAAAGTGCTCGTCAGTCGGAGAATGAAGATACTGACTTGCTAAATTCACGGCAAAAGAGATGTCCGGACGAGTGATAGTCAAGTACTGCAGCGTACCAACTAGAGATCGATAATGGGTCACATCGGCGAAAAGCTCGCCTGAAGACTGGAGAGTAGTGCCGGCGGCTAGGGGGGTGGCGACCGGCTTTGATTCAAGCAGATCAGATCGGACGAGAATATCACGGGCGTATTTAGCTTGAGAAAGAAACAGACCATCTTGAGTGTAATGAACTTCCAAGCCTAGAAAGTAATTGAGCTTTCCCAGATCTTTGATGGAGAATTCACGATTTATGGCGGAGATGAGGCGTGAAATGGCTGAAGTATCGCTTCCTGTCACAATAATGTCATCCACATAAACAAGAAGATATAGAACAATACCACCTTTGGCGAGAATAAACAGGGACTTGTCGGACTTGCTGCAGATGAAGCCTAGGCAAACCAGATAGTCGCTTAGGCGTTGAAACCAGGCACGAGGCGCCTGCTTTAAGCCGTAGAGAGCTTTCGAAAGTTTGCAGACATGATTCGGAAACTGAGCATCTGTAAAACCGGGTGGCTGTTCCATATATACAGGAGACGAAAGAAGACCATTCAGGAAAGCATTTTTCACATCGAGTTGGTGTAGCGGCCAGTGGTGGTGGATGGCGAGGGTGAGTATGACTCGAACGGTGGTGGCCTTGACAACTGGACTGAAAGTGTGTGAGAAGTCAAGTCCTGGATGCTGAGTGAATCCCTGAGCCACCAGCCTAGCTTTATATCGATCAATTGAGCCGTCTGGAAGGAATTTTGTCCGGAAAACCCATTTGGAACCGATGATATTGACGTCAGCTGGTCGAGGCACTAGAGTCCAGGTATCATTAGAGCTGAGAGCAGACATTTCTTCCTTCATTGCCGCCATCCAGTGAGAATGTTTAGCTGCAGATTTGAAACCACGAGGTTCTATGCTAGACAAAAGAGCAACATGAAGAGCAGTGTTAGTAATATCGGCAACATATCGTGGTCTAAAGATACCGGCCTTTGCTCGAGTGACCATAGGGTGAGAGGGCTGCAGGGGCGGAGGTTCGGCGTTGTTAGGGTTTGAATCGGGAGGAGGGTTTTTGGCCGAATTAGGGTTAGGGTTAGGGTTTTCGGCCAAATTAGGGTTAGGGTTAGGGTTAGGTTGTTCGAAAGGTGGGCAGATATGGCAAGGCTCGATCGGCGTGTGTGTTTGGGAAGGAGAATGAAGCCTTGGTTGGGCGGGAGGTAAGTTTAGAGAAGGCAGCGTCGAACATGGTTCGAGGAAGGACGAGATTTGGAGAGTGGATAAGGACGATGGGGTTGAAGATGAGACATAGGGAAAGTGGTTCTCATCGAACCTTGCATGGCGAGTAACATAGATACGAGTCGTAGCAGGATCGAAGCACTTAAAACCCTTATGTATGGAAGAGTATCCTAGAAAGATGCAAGGAAGGCTACGAGGGGAAAATTTGGTTGCGGCGTAATCCCGTAAACATGGATAAATGCGACAGCCAAACGGATGGAAGGAGGAGTAGGACGGAACGGAGCCATATACCAGCTGAAAGGGTGAGCAGCCATCTAAGAGAGGAGTAGGAAGACGGTTAATTGTATATACCGCAGTACTAAAGGCATCTACCCAAAAGGATTGAGGTAAGTTGGCTTGAAAGAGGGCGGTAAGACCCGTCTCAGTAATGTGACGATGCTTACGTTCTGCCCGGCCGTTTTGACTTGGAGTATACGGACAGGAAAACCTATGATGAATGCCTTTGGAAAGAAAGAAGTCACGGACATTATGGTTAGTGAATTCAGTACCCCCATCAGATTGAAAAGTTTTGATAGAACATGAGAACTGATTTTCAACAAAAGCGGTAAATATCTGAAGGTGTTTGAAAAAATCAGATTTCCGTGCTAAAGGATAAAACCATGTAAAACGGGAGAAATCATCAATGAAGATTACATAATAACGAAAATTTGAGGCAGAAGTAATAGGAGCAGGACCCCAGAGATCACAGTGAATTAAATCTAAAAGGTGCGAAGAACGCTTTTTATTGAGAGAAAACGGAAGTTTAGAACTTTTTGCAGTTTGACAGGAATTACAAAGAGTACTGGAAAGAGAACGACTAGAAAGTGAAATATGCCCTAACTTGTGAAGCAGAAGAAGAGAATCAGGCGGAGGATGACCTAGGCGAGCGTGCCAAACGTCCATGGATGCTTGCAAGGGCCTTGCTGTAGCAAGGAGGGCTGTGCAATCTCCATCCAGAACGTACAAGCCATCTCTACGGTGTCCGGTGGCAACAACATGATTTGTGTTCCGATTCTGGACAAAGAAGGAAGAAGGTAAGAAGGTGACACTAAGAGGCAAATCATTGATCAATTTGCTGACAGATAAGAGATTTTTAGTAATAGAAGGAATAACAAGGACATCAGAAAGATGAATATGAGAGTTGAGAGATAGGGTACCAGTATGTGAGATAGGAAGATGAGCACCATTACCTACAACCACCTTTTGATTACCAGAGTAGGGTTTGGCATGATCAAGAGTTGCAGGATTAGATGTCATATGAGCAGAAGCGCCAGTGTCGATATACCAATCCGAGGTGTCAGAGGACGGAATCGAGCAGCCTGTGGCGAAGGCTTCAGCTAGGTGAGAAGACGGCTGCCGGGAGTATCTTTGAGGGCAATGAGAGGCGTAGTGTCCATTGGCGTGAGGTTGATCGGCCATGAGGATTGAAGGGCGAGGGGGAGAGAACGGCTAGGGTTAGGTTATTTATGAGAGGGAGAGGTTTCGGCTAGGGTTAGGTTTACGGCTAGGGTTTTATGATTATTTTTTTTTTTTTTTTGTTGGACGAGAGAGGAAGAGAGATTGGGGAGGGATGGGGGAGATCGGATGAGGGAGAGAAGAAGTTTGAAAGGGGGAGAGATTGACGTAGAGAAAGAGGGAGAGAGAGATGGGCGAGGGGAGAGAGGGAGGGGCGAGGGAGATTTTATTATTTATTATTATTATTATTATTATTTTTTGTTTACGTGAGAAGGATGGAGAGGGAGAGAGTGATGGAGAGGGAGGGAGGGAGGGAGGGAGGGAGGGGCGAGAGTGATGGAGAGGGAGCGAGATTGGAGAGGGAGAGGGAGAGGGAGGTAAGGGAGAAAGGAAGAGAGGAAGAAACTAGGGTTTATGTGAGAGAGAGAGAGATCGGTGAGAGAGGGAGAGAGATGAGGGCAGGATCGAGGTTAGGCTGATACCATGATAGACCAATAATATTTGCCTCAATGAATAATGTATTATTGAGTCAAGTATATATAGAGTTTACAAGATATGATAAATCTATCTAAGATGTGTACAATTTAGAGATATACAAAAATATGAATCAATCTAAAAAGATATAGATATATCAAGAAGATGTGATATCTTTATGATTATCTATTCTAATACCAAGAATTCTCCATCAACTAATTTGGTGGGATGGTTTTTTATTTTTTAAATTCTCCTAAATAATGGGGATACTGAAAAACAATATATAAATACAACTTCTTTAGTTGTGATGAACGTGTTGCCTGATTCACGTGAGCGCTTAATTGAAAATAAATGCGTTTTCCCACTATCTTTTGTAAATAGTTTTCTTCATTTGAGCTTTCAATGTTCAGACATACCTACTAGCTAGCTAGATTATGTACAATTTATAAAACATCTTACATTGATTTGGGACAATTGCTTAGGTTTCTATATAATGCGAAAACACATCGAAATTCTCAATCAACGACCAACAGTATCAACGGCAGCTATTAATAGCAAACTTATCACGTGGAGGGTATATGGGCCCCACAGATTTGAACTGAATTATTTTCGGGCCAAGTTCGACCCATTCTTTAACATCTATATATTAAATAAAATATATTAAATAAATCAATATATGTCTTGGAATTATTTAATAATTTTTGTAAGATGATTATATTTTCAATTAATAAAATTTTTATTTATTGTGTTCTACCCATGTGCCAAATTTAAATATAACTATGATTTTCTTATGCAAATTCAAATTCTAAATATAACTAAGTTGAGAATTTATACACTATCATTAAAAATATGTATTTTGGATAATATGAAAGCTTGGTGATTTTTTACAAATGAGATAACATAAATGAATTAAATATATTTAAGCTAAAATATTAAAAATATAATAATTAATATGTGTAAAAGATGTCAACATATGTCATTAATGCAATTTAGAATATATCATTATTTTTTAACTGAAAAATATTATCCTTATTCATATAATAAATACTAGTTATATTTATAAGTATATATCCTTATTTAGTATTCTTTATATAAATTTTTTAAATATTAAAATATCTTTCTTAATTCATATAAATACTTAGGTTTATTTGGATGAAATATAAATTTTAACATAAATATATTACCTTATATTAAAATTCAAATATAAGTATAAAAATATTTTCGTGCAACGCACGTGTATAATTCTAGTTTTTCATATACTCCCTCCGTCCCTTATAAGTGTTGGGTATAAACACCAAGGTGGAGATAACAAAAGCAACTAAACCAACAATATCTTGTATGCAAAATGAGATAACCAATCAAGCTAGTCAATCAAAGCGCCAAAGCAAGGAAACAATCCACAAAGCAGTAAAGAGAACACTGATATTTTTAACGTGGAAAACCCTTCAAGATGAAGGTAAAAATCACGGGCTAAAACCACATCAACAAAACCTCCACTATATCAAAATAATGGGTACATCAAGTGTTCTCCCTAGCAATCACTACTAGTGGCTCATCAACAACATATAATCAACCTCAAGATATCACCTATCTTGGCTAACAATAAAACCCTCATCAATCGATGGATTCACAATAAGAAAATCCTCTAGATTTCAATCTAGGTTAACCAAATAAAATAGAAGAATAATAAGAAAGGGATCACCAATTGGAGAAGCAAGGTTGTGAAGATCAAGACCCAAGACCTCTTCTCTCTTCCTTCTCCTCTTCTTCTTTCTTTTCTCTCTATTTCTCACGAAGGCAGCTCTGCTCCTTTTTTCTTCTCTGAAATGCGCAGCAGCTCTCCTCTCTCACTCTCGGTGGAATCACGCAGCCTCACCAACACAATTTTAATTTTGTGTAATTTGAAATGGGTTTGCCCTAATGGGCCACTTTGGTCAAAGCCCACTAAATGAGCAATGACCCAATAATTCTCCCCCGTCATTTCATTTTGTGGGCTCTAGCAAGCCCGTTCCTCGCATACAAGCCTCGAACTTCTCCTTAGTCAAAGACTTGGTAAACATATCTGCTGAGTTCTCACTTGTGTGGATCTTCTCTAAACTCAACTGCTTCTTCTCAAGTTCGTCACGAATCCAATGATATATGACATCAATATGCTTGGATCTCGAATGGAATGTTGAGTTCTTAGAGAGATAAATAGCACTTTGACTGTCGCTGTAGACAATCAGCTTCTCCTGCTCAAGACCAAGTTCTTCCAAGAACTTCTTCATCCACAGAGCTTCTTTGCATCCTTCTGTGATGGCTATATACTCAGCTTCGGTACTAGACAGAGCAACACACTTTTGCAACTTGGACTGCCAAGAGACAGCTCCCCCTGCAAAAGTCATCAAGAATCCCGAAGTGGACTTCCTGGAGTCGACATCACCTGCCATATATGAATCTGTATATCCAACCAGATTCGGTTCACCAGTACCAAAACATAAACATACCTTAGAAGTGCCTCTGAGGTATCTGAGAATCCATTTAACTGCGGCCCAATGCTCCTTCCCAGGATTTGAGAGAAAACGGCTCACCACACCAACTGCATAAGCAATGTCTGGCCTCGTGCAAACCATGGCATACATCATACTGCCTACTGCTGAGGCGTATGGAACTTTGCTCATCTCTTCCTTATCTTTCTCACTTGTAGGACACTGATTCACAGAAAGTTTGAAGTGGCTTGCAAGTGGAGTAGATACAACCTTAGCCTTGCTCATGTTGAACCTCTCAAGCACGGCTTCAACATAACACTCCTGAGATAGCAAAAGTTTCCCATTCTTCCTGTCACGGGATATCTTCATGCCAAGAATCTGTTTCGCAGGGCCCAAGTCTTTCATGGCAAAAGATTTGCCTAAATCTCGCTTCAACTTCTCAATCCTGCTAGCATCATGACCAACAATCAACATGTCATCAACATACAACAGCAGAATAATATAATCATCATCAGAATATCTCGTCACAAACACACAGTGATCAGACGATGTTCTGGTATACCCCTGACCCATCATGAATGAGTCGAACTTCTTGTACCACTGTCTTGGAGCTTGCTTCAACCCATACAAGCTCTTCTTGAGCTTACACACTAGGTTCTGTTTCCCTTTGGCTTCAAAACCTTCAGGTTGCTCCATGTAGATCTCCTCATCTAAATCCCCATGAAGGAATGCAGTCTTGACATCAAGCTGCTCTATCTCTAAATTCAAGCGAGCTGCCAAACCAAGAACAACTCTAATGGAGCTCATCTTCACAACTGGAGAGAAGATCTCATCAAAATCAATTCATTTCTTCTGACTGAATCCTTTCACAACCAACCTTGCTTTGTACCTTGGTTGTGAGCTATTTTCAGAAGACTTCAACCTATAAACCTACCTATTCTTCAGTGCTTTCTTGCCATTAGGTAGCTTTACCAACTCATAAGTGTGGTTCTCATGCAAGGATCGCATCTCATCTTGCATGGCTTTCAACCACTCATCATTTGCTTCATGATCAATAGCTTCTTGATAGTTTTCAGGCTCTCCACCATCTGTGAGCATCACATACTCACTAGTATTGTATCTCTTTGAAGGTTGACGCTCTCGAGTGAATCTCCTCACTACTGTCTCAACTGGTGGTGGTGGTGGTGGTTCTTCTCCAACTGGTTCAACATCATCAACTGGAGGCTGCTCCTCAGCATCATTACCACCTTGTTGCATGTCTCCCCAGTGATCATGACCTACTAAGGGAGAAGGTGGTGGATCTAATCAAACTGGAATCTCAATAGAGGGACTAGATGTATTTTCTTTATCAGAGTCATCACCAAATTGATCTTCTAGAAACACAACATCTCTACTTCTCACAATCTTCTTGTTCACTGGATCCAACAACCTGTAATCGAACTCCTCGTGACCATAACCCAAGAAGATACACTCTTTGGCCTTGTCATCAAGCTTGGATCTCTCATCTTTGGGAACATGAACAAATGCCCTGCAGCCAAACACTCTCAAATAGTCATAAGACACATCTTTCCCACTCCAAACTCTATCAGGAACATCACCATCTAGAGCAGTAGCTGGAGAAAGATTGATCAAGTCAACTGCAGTGCGCATAGCCTCCCCCCAAAAGCTCTTGGGAAGCTTAGCATGTGAAAGCATACATCTGATCCTTTCTTCAATTGTTTTGTTCATCCTCTCAGCTACACCATTCAACTGTGGTGTCTTGGCTGGAGTCTTCTCAAGCTTGATCCCATGAGCTCTACAATAGATCTCAAGCGGCCCTCTGTATTCACCACCATTATCTGCTCTAACTGCCTTCAGCTTCTTTCCAGTTTCTCTTTCAACTCTGACATGAAACTCCTTGAAGACATCAAAAACCTGATCTTTGGTTTTTAGAGTTGTGGTCCAGACTTTTCTTGAGTGGTCATCAATATAGGTTACAAAATAGACAGCACCTCCAAGAGTTTTATCTCGCATAAAACAAACATCAGTGTGAATCAAATCAAGAATATTTGATTTCCTATGTGGAGGATAAGTATGAAATGCAACTCTATGTGTCTTTCCAACAATACAATCAAGACAAATTTTCAGAGGTGTACCTTGCAAACTTGGAAGGAGTTGCTTCCGGGCGAGGATCTGCAGGCTCTTCTCGCTCACATGGCCAAGTCCCTTGTGCCAAAGGTCAATGCTGACACCTTTCTGAATCACATTTGTCTCTCCCTTACACAACTTTGCTTGTGTGACATAGAGTGTATTCATCTTCTTTCCTTTTGCAACAATCAAGGACCCTTTGGTGAGCTTCCATCTACCTTCACCAAAGTAGTTGCAATAGCCATCATCATCTAGCTTCCCGGCAGAGATCAAATTGAGACGGATATCTGGGACATGTCTCACATCCCTCAGCACCAACTTCATCCCAATATTTATCTCCAAGCAAATCTCTCAAATACCCACAATCTTTGAAGCATCACTGTTTCCCATCTTGACATTACCAAAGTCACCAGAAGAGTACGAAGTGAAGAAATCACCATGAGGAGTAACATGAAAGGATGCACCAGAATCAATGACCCAATCACTATCCTGACACACCAAACTAACACAGCTGTCATCAGAGACAATCACGGCAGCACCATCATGCCGAACTGCATTAGTCTCCTTCTCCTCTCTTTTGCCTTCTGCAAGCTCCCTTTTCAAAATCCTACACTCATTCCTCATGTGACCCGGCTTGTCACAGTGAAAACATCGAATGTCTTTTCTGTTCTTAGACTTTCCCCTGGATGCATCATGCCTACCATGTCTTTGTGGATATCTGTCTTTACTTCTACCACGTCTCACCGGCTTCTGAGAAACTAAAACATCAGAAGAAGATTCACCTCTTTCCTTTCTTCTTGCATCTTCATTAAGCAAACTATCTTTAACCATCTCCATGGTCAAAGTCCCACCAGGTGCAGAAGTGCTCAATGAGACCACCAATGTTTCCCAACTATCAGGTAGAGACCCCAGAAGTAAGAGTGCTTGTAGCTCATCCTCAAGCTTAAGCTTCATACCAATCAGCTGATTCACTAACCCTACAAAGTCACTAGTATGCTCAGTCATACTTTTCCCATCCTTGAACTTCAAATTCACAAATCTCCTGATGAGTAGTGCTTTGTTTCTGAAAGTATTTTTCTCATACAATGCCTCTAACTTTTTCCATAAAACATCTGCTTTGGGTTCCTCTGCTATGTGATGGAATATATTGGGATCTACCCATTGCCTAATCGTAGCGGAAGCTTTCATGTGCAATATAGCCCAATCCTCATCACTTTTCTCTGTTGGCTTTTCTTTGCCCAATACCGGCAGAAAGAGATCTTTGCAATAAAGCAAGTCTAACATATTTCTCTTCCAAATAGCATAATTCCCAGAATTCAATTTCATCACCCCAAAAGAATTTTGCTCATCCATTTAAACACACAGATACTCCAATCTCTTTCCACAACCCAACCAGCGCTCTGGTACCAGTTTGTTGGGGATAAACACCAAGGTGGAGATAACAAAAGCAACCAAACCAACAATATCTTGTATGCAAAATGAGATAACCAATCAAGCTAGTCAATCAAAGCGCCAAAGCAAGGAAACAATCCACGAAGCAGTAAAGAGAACACCGATATTTTTAACGTGGGAAACCCTTCAAGATGAAGGTAAAAACCACGGGCTAGAAGCCACCTCAACAAAACCTCCACTATATCAAAATAATGGGTACATCAAGTGTTCTCCCTAGCAATCACTACTAGAGGCTCATCAACAACATATAATCAACCTCAAGATATCACCTATCTTGGCTAACAATAAAACCCTCATCAATCGATGGATTCACAATAAGAAAATCCTCTAGATTTCAATCTAGGTTAACCAAATAAAATAGAGGAATAATAAAAAAGGGATCACCAATTGGAGAAGCAAGATTGTGAAGATCAAGACCCAAGACCTCCTCTCTCTTCCTTCTCTTCTTCTTCTTTCTTTTCTCTCTATTTCTCACGAAGGCAGCTCTGCTCCTTTTTTCTTCTCTGAAATGTGCAGCAGCTCTCCTCTCTCACTCTCGGTGGAATCACGCAGCCTCACCAACACAATTTTAATTTTGTGTAATTTGAAATGGGTTTGCCCTATTGGGCCACTTTGGTCAAAGCCCACTAAATGAGCAGACCCAATAATAAGTAGTTCTTTTTCTTTTCGGCACGGAGATTAAGAATTGTGAGTGTAGTGGAATTAATATTTTATTGGTGAGTGTGAAATTTTTTTCCATTTTAGGAAAGTGGGACTAATTTATGGGACAAACAAAAATGGAAAGTGAGACTACTTCGGGACAGAGGGAGTATTTTTTTTTATAAGTCGCTATTGAAGTCTAAAAGTATACTATTTCATCAAAATTGTGATTAAAATTCTAACTCTAATGAGAATCCTTATTTCTTATTAATATGCATAAAAAATTTATATTCATTTATTTCAAATAGTATTAATCAATTAATTTAAAATTCACATGCTAGATAGATGTTAAATCTTTATCGCTTTGTAATTCGTCTAGCTGGTATTGATCTTTTTTAGGGTGGCCACTATCTCAATCATGCTTATTGCACACTCCTTGTTTGATGAAAAATATTTCCATTCAGAGAGGCGCTGCCAATCATATTACTTCCTCCAGATATGAAAGTTTTCCGATTTCTGCTGGAACTCTTCCTGAAATCATCATTTCACTAATCACCATCAAATTTGAGCAATCAAATCAGATATTTATAAGTTTGAAGAAACATTCATACCTCGAAAATCATTAATGTGGAGGTACAAGTTTCCAATTCTCAATTGGGATGTTGCCACTAAAATAATTGTCGGATAAATCGAGGTGCATCCATATATGACTTGGGATTTCTTTTTTGAGTATCTCAATTTAAGATATTACTATATCATAATAATGATCTAATTAAGAATATGATAAGTGTAGAATTTTAACAGGGTATCTATGTTATTGTAATACAAAATGCAGACCTTTTAATTCATCTACTTATGCATTCAAATTTAAAATTGTGTTATTGTGTGGGGATGATAAGATTTGCTTTATTTTACTTCTACTTCTTTGGTAAGACTGGGCTGTCTAAGTAAATCACGTGTAAATTTCTTTTTTCTTCATCTTTTAAATGCTTATACTTTTATGATGCACTTCACTTATGTTTCACGCAGTGGCGGATCCATAAATTTTTTCCGAGAGAGGTTAAATTTTTTTTTTCGCCTTCACCTTAACTTTAATGTTCTTATATTATATTTTTCCTAATTTTCATCCATTTTTTCTTGTATACGAGGGGGGCTATACCACAAAAAACCGGATCATAATACTATAAAAATGAAAAAAATTCGAGCTAGGAGTGTAGATCCGCCAGTGGTTTCACGAGAAATAAAATTTAACCCCAATCATACATAACAAATAAATTGATTAAAATATTGAAAAATTCGTGTTAAGAAATTAAACGATATAGTTTTTATTTCTATTTAATTGTTTATTTAATTAAAATATATTTACTTAAACTCATATTTCCATATATCCTAAGAAAGTTCGAATTAAGTGATATATTAACTTGGCTTTGTGATCAAAATAATCATCCTATACTTTATTACAAAAAAAATAAATAGAACGGTCTCAAATAAATTAATAATAAGCATAATCTCAATATTCTCATTGAAATTACAATTTCGGCTCTTCCTTTTCTGTCTTATTCGGACACAAGTCCACATGTCTAGACATGTTTTTCAAAGTGCTTCATGAAAAGTGTGATACCCACTTTTCTCTACTCTTTCTTTTTGACTATTAACTAGTGATTATTGTGTTAAAACAAAACAAAACAAAAAAGTGATTATTGTGTTGATCATCTCATACATATACGATCAAAATACCAAGATTCAAAGCGTATACATTCCAATTAATTACAAATGGAGACTTCTTTTGTCTTCCCTTTTTACACTCTTGTTTCTCATACGAACGTGCATTTCCATATATGTTATGTGGGATTTCACCTTAAAGTTGGTTGCCCACAAGAGAAAGTTGTTTGAGGTTAGGGACCTGATAGTTAAATATTTCAAATACAAGATTTACACCCATAATACACAAATTGAATATATAATATTTTATTTTATAATATTAAGATATAATAAAAAAAATATATATTTACGTATTGTTTTAATAATTTCTAAAATATATAGATACAATCTTTACTCGTCAATATTATATTATATGGTAATATATTATAAAAGTACATTATTTTTATTTATTATATGTCCAGTTATTTATATAAACTTAATAATAATAAAGTAATTAAATACAAACCTACAAATAGGAGTTTAGTTTACAAATTAGTCCATAAAAACTATACTTGTAATATTTAAAAAGCAGTAAATACATTAAATTAGTGAAGTGTAATATTTTTAGAAAATGACAAATAAAATTGGTTAGATTTTTATCATTATTAATTTTTTTAATATAAATGTTTGTTTTAAATTCTAACACCCATATGTCGAATATCTCAAATCAATGATTGTTGGTAATAAGTATAGTGCTTTCACGAGATGTATTATTGGCTTATTGCTTATTGTATGTGTATATTGTAATTGAATAAATATTAAATAAAATATATGTGAAGTGATGATATTTTGGATTGGGAAAATGACAAAGAATATAATTATTTAGCATATTAATTTAATACATATATTTCATTGGCCATTAGTGATTTGTTATGTGGCATACTAACCTGACAAGCTATTATAGTTTAACCATAAGATCCTCAATGAATAAATGTTGAAAATTGAAGATGGAGTATTTCCAGTCAGCTTGTTACGATTGAGAATCAACCACTAAAGGCTTTGGTAGATTGAGCAGAGTTGGGATACTTCCAAATAAATTGTTGTAAGAGATGCTCAAGACTGTCAATGAAGAAAGGTTGACCAATCATTAATATAAAATCAATATATGCAAGTTGGAAGAAATCATCATACCTCGGAAATCAGTACTTCGCAAATACAACTTTGTGATAATGCTCAACTTTCCTATATGAGCAGGAATGTTTATAGGTTCAGTAACTTATATTAACTTAATAATAATAAAGGAATTAAATACAATTTAAACCTACAAAAAGGAGTTTAATTTACAAATTAATCCATACAAACTATACTTGTAATATTTAAAATATAGTAAATACATTAAAATTGGTGAAGTGTAATATTTTTTAAAAATGACAAATATAATTTTGTTAGGTTTTTATTATTGTTTATTTTTTAATAATAATGTATTTATTTAAACTATATATGACACCCAATGTCCTCAAAGAATCTCATACTCATGGTCATAAGTAAAACGCTTTTACCACTATGCCCAAATAGGGAACATTTATTATTGTTTATTGTATATGTATATTGTGATTGAATAAATATCAAATAAATAGATATGATGTGATGATGTTTTTGAATAAAAAAATGACAAGAATGTAATTATTTGGAACTCCGTACTCTCATTTATAGTATTTTTCTAGATAGAATTCAATAGTCATTTGTTATGTGGCATACTTACCTGACAAACTATTAGAGTTTAACCACAAGATCCTCAATGAAGAAATGTTGAAAATTGAAGATGGAATATTTCCAGTCAGCTGGTTTAGATTGAGGTTCAACACCTCAAGCTTTGGCAGATTATGTTTTAATTTATTGTTTTCAGACATGTATTTAACCAATGTTATCAATATTTTAGCACAAAACCAGTTAACTGGTCCTATTTTTAAAGAATGGAAAGGCAACTTCGGTTGCATCTTTGTTGCAGAGGAACTCAAGTTTGTCCTTGATGAGCCTCGTCCGGCGACTCCCACTGCTGAATCGTCTGTTGAGCAAGTGAACTACTATAACAAGTGGCTCAAGTCAAACAATGTAGTGAAATGCTACATGATGACTACGATGTCTAAGGTGCTTTAGTAGCAGCATCATTCATATGATAATGCTTCTGATATCATGGATCAGACAATCTCACAGCGACCTATGGTGAGTCGGACCGAGCTTTTGATAGCGTGTTTCGCAACGCGCTAAAGCTGCAAGTGTACAGACCACTGCAGAGGGCAAGTAATAATTTATCGAA